>JAYJMB010004121.1:0-13302 GCA_036873735.1 Pouteria campechiana | reverse complement strand
CAAAATATGAGAATAATGAGTATATTTAGGAATCAAATAGGTGCAAAAGATGAAGTATTAGGTGCAAAAGATGAAGTCTTAGGAGAATAAAATATGACATTTTGCATTCTCATCAGTTCTTCCTCATTGCTTCCTCCATATTTTCTCTTCCTTTGTTGCTCTTCATGCTTATAAACAAAAAATACAATAAACAACCCAAAAAATCAAACAAAAATTTAGCTAGTTAGACATGATAGAAATGAATACAATTCACTTATTAAATGTCAATATAACCACTAAAATTACATCAAAAGATGATCCAAAACATGTGAATTTAAGTATAAAAATAAGATATATTATGAAATTATCAAATACCCCCAAACTTAGCTTTTGATTGTCCTTGAGCAAAATAGCAATCTAGACTCATGAATTAGTTTGAAAACTTTATTAATTAATCAAGAACATGATAGAAAAATTATACATGTACGCATAACTTGGAATTCATTCAAGACACTTACCAAGTAATCACATGAAACTTATGCTTCACCAATCCTTCCATGAAGTAAAAATGTGTGTGTGCAGTGTCAATCTCATGCTACATGCATACTTTTCAATTAACATTGTGCAAACCAGTGATTCTAATAATCTTCATAAAACAGCCCAGAAGCTTACTTTTCATAATCCCTCTTCACTAATGTAGATAACTTTATTCACTTTCATCAATAGATATTTGTAAAGCTTGTAATGGCACCTTTAGTTTGGCTAACAATGAGAAGAAGTAAGGATTCACAAAGCAAAAGATCATAACTAAATTGCACATGGATGTTCACTCTCTTGATTTTTTGTTTGGGTTTTTCTCTATTTTATTTTTATTATTAAGGGCTTTATTACTACCACACCTTCAAACTTATTTTCTATCAAGTTCAATGGGATGTGATCCTCCCAACTGAAGGATGAATTCTTATTGATTACTTTCCTTTTTGTCCCTTTCCTTTCCCTAGCATTCTTCTTTCAAATACCCCCAAAATTATCTTCTTTTGCACTCTTGTACCTCTTTGCAACCATGTGTATAGAATATGTCTCTTAATAGATCAAACATGGTTTTTTAGGTTTGAAAAGGTTTGGATGATTAGGCTAAAATAACAAAAAGTTGAATGGTGGCCTTTCATATGCTGTGCATATATTATTTTTTCGTTAAGGCTTAATGAGTTCACTAGTGATAGTGAATGTACTGGGCTAGCTTGAAAGGCTCAAACTAATCAAAGAATGCCTAAATCACTTCCAAGTAAACATGTTATCTAGGATTTCACCTTAAGGGATAATCAAACAAGTTCTAGCATGTCATGTTAATCAAAATATGTCATAGAATTCACAACATCATCAACTAATCCACATAGACTTCACATGATCATAACATAATATACTCAATGAAATTTTAATCAGTCATGAAAAATAATGAATTATAATAAGAATCTTTTAATCACAAGGTATTATCTATCCTTCCTTTTAAGTAATGTATAATAGTTATAAAAAACTCAGCATATGTTATCAATCATCAAGCGAGAACAAAACCTATTTAGTTTTAGCTTTTTAGCATAATTGATCTAGGATTTCCTTAGCTAAGTTCTCTGAAAGTGCAACTCATCAAAAATTATACCTAAATTCAAAAAGCAATTCCCAAAAATTGAATGCAAATCTGAATGTAAATTCCAAACACCTTCCAACTTAAACCGAACATTGTCCTTAATGTGAAATGATGAAGGATGTTTAAGTTCAAGGGCATTCCTAAATGAAGTGCATTCTCATCCTCTTCTTTTGGAATAAACTAAAAACTAATTAAGTTCCTCTTATAGCATGACATCTCCTTTTGAGCATATAGTTGTTTCTTCCTTTTTGAAGATAAAATTCCTCATCCTGCAAAACACATAGTAACTAGAAATTAAAAAAAAAATTCTATCCTAAAAGTAAATAAAACAAATAACTATGCTAAATGCTAAGAAAAAAAAGAAAGTTCAAAAACTTGGTGTTCGCTGCAAATTATGCCATAAGTGTATAGTGTCAAGTTTTGTAATATATTGGTGAGAGAGTTTCATATCTATAGGGATTGAGTATTTTAATTAATTGCTAGCTATTATTATGAATAATTCTTGTTAAGTCTAACCCCTTTACTAAGCTTGATTTTGATGATGAATGAGATTAAACAAATTAGTTTTAATGATGAACAAATAAATGAGTGAGGAATTAAGGTACAAACAAATTACTTTCTAAGTGTTGCAGTATTAATATCAAAGCAGATTAAGGAAAGTAATAAAGGAATGCTCAAATAAAAAGATGTTCAAAAGTCACTTCAGAACTTGCTTAGAGGCTTGGCATGAAAAATTAAAAGTTAAGAAGAAATCAAAAGTCAATCAAAAGTAACACAGAAATGTCTCAAAAATAAAATGCATAACTCAGAATCACTCAAAAGACGCTTAGAAGCAACACAATGATGCACAAAAGCAATTCAGAAGGACTATCTTATTACATAGAAGTAAAGCAAAAGTAATGCAGAAGCATCATAATGTTGTTCAGAAACAATAAAGAATTCAATCACGTTGCACTGAAGCATCACTAAACCCCATGGTATTACTCAAAAGCAATACAAAAAGTGTTCGATCACATAAAACTAAGACAGAAGGAACTTCGATCACACAGAAGCAACCCGAAAGATAAGTTAAGTGATTAGAACCATATCAGAAGAATTTTTGGAGTAATAAACATAACGCAGAAATAAAATAACATTATGTAGAAGTAATGTTGAACCTATCATGGTACATAAAAGCAATGCATAAATCATGGAGAATCAAGTTAGAAGAAATATCAGAGACATGTTCGATTCAACATAATTAAATAAAGATATATAGAAGTAAAGACTAAGCTTCATAAGTGAACCAAAAGATACTTAGAAATTCTTCAGAAGACTCAAAGATGACCATTGAAAAATAAGACAATGGATAGAAATTTTGAAGAGGATACTGCCAAAAATTTACTAACCATAAAAGTTCTGCAAAACCACTTTAAAAATTATGTTGAAATATAAATTGAAGCACAGAAATTTTGAGGATGCACTTAGAATTTCTGAATTTTGACTAGTTGTAAAAGTCATCACCAAACCTACTTAACTAGTTTGAAAATGGTGCTAAAGATTGCAACGGCAAAAATTTTAAATCCTATATAAAGAGGATTAAGAAGACATAAAAAAAAAGAAAGATAACACTGTAAATCATTTTCGTTGATTAAGAGAAGAGCATTCACAAATTTCCATCGTTCAAATCTAGCTACTATGTCACTACCAAAAGCATTCAAAATCTTCAACATCAGATCTTCATTAACTTAAGGAGTTTAAATTTGATCTCATTGCTTACTTTGTTCTTTCAATTAAGCTTTAACTTTCATACATTTTAGCCTAAATAAGAGGCATTATTATTGTACATTAATTTTAAAAAACCAAGAGTTAGTTGGTAAGCTCTATAAAACCAACTGTTTGTAAAAGTTTCTGGTTAGCTTTGAAAAACCAGTAAGTTAGTTGGTAAGCTTGTAAGTCAACATGCAAGAGTTTCTGGTGAACTTGAAAAACCAGTAAGTTGTTAGTGAGCTTGTAAAACCAACAAGTGTTATAATAGAACTTGAGTTTAGTAAAGAAGACTAAACCCCCCTCCGTTCTTGAGCTGCCATTCAGTTAGGGAACAACAATTCTAACTTTATCTGGATACTCAATCAATGAGGAATTGAATAATAAATAAAATGGACAAGATTTGAATAGAATAAATCAAGGTGTAAAAGCTCTAGAGGATTGATGCTTTATTCAAGGTGTTTTCAACTTATTGCAGATTGATCATTTCAATGTTTATAAATCAAGAATGCAACAACACTCAACTTCCTCTCCCAAGCGTCAAGTCAAGTATCTATTCCCAAAACTCTAATTTTGGTATGCTTATAAAAATCTAAATATTAGGAATGCATTAAGATATAAGATTCTCTATAATGATTTTATAAAACCTAGAAACTATCTAGATTCATCTATAATTTTATATTGTGATACCTAGATCCTATTTGGGGTTACCTCTCCCAAGTGTCGAACCCTCAATACTTGATCATTCAATAAATGGCCAATAAATTGAAAGCATTAACCACAAGACATCATAAATAAACAAATTGCAAGATAAATCAAAGAAATCATTGATTATACCATGAATTCCAAATAAAATCCATCTTCCCTCTAGAAAGGGGGAAATTAGCTACTCATGATGAAGAATAATTCAAGCAAATAATAGTTCAACATCATCATAGTTTAAGCCCTAAAATCAATTCCACAATTACAAGGAAAGAAAGCAATTGAAATAAAGAAAAACCAAAATCTTCCCCTTTCAGCTTGACTTCCAATCTTTGAATCCAAGCTCTTTTCTTGATCTTCAAAATCCAATCTTCTTCTCTTTGAATGTCCTCAAAAACTCCCAAAAAATCATAGAAACATATCCAAGAAAACCCTAAAAATGTCCCAAAATCGCAAAAACCCCTTTTAAAGCACAACCCACACACATGTGCACTATAGAGGGTGCAAGCATTGCGGCACTAGGTTTGGGTGTTTCCAGTGATGGGGCGTTGTGGCTTTGGTTTTAGGCACCACGATGCCCAAACTACTACCCATTTTTTCATGTTTTGCCTTCTCCATTCTCTCCTTCCTTCTGCCTTTCAATTGCAACTTTATTTCTCTTTAGTTTAGCTCCATTCTTCCTCCCTCCAATGCACCTAGAAAAAACCAATAAAAACACATGAAATGCATACAAATTTCTCAAGAATTAATAAATAAAGAGGCTTGAACAGTATGAGATATAAATCTATAAAATTCACTTATCACTTGGGTTGCTTCCCAAGAAGCACTTTGTTTATAGTCTCAGCTTGACTATGGCCTTCCATGTTTAAATCAAATTCTCACCTTTTTGTGATCTGATTCTTTGAAACTTGGTAGTGGTGTGTAGAATTTTGGTGCTCTTGGTTGATGAACATAGTTAACTAATTCAACATCTTGTAATTCATCTCCATCAACCAACACTACTTCAACTACGTTTGTGGATTCTCCTAAAAATTCCTCAATGATTGCATCACTACATTTATCTCAGAGCCATTCTTATTCTCATTGGACAACTTTATCTCCTTAAAAATATTAAAGTTCACAAGATGGTCTTGAAATTGCATTGGCTTTTTTCTTCTATACCTATAAAAGAAGAAGAAATAATCACTAAAAAGAATGAATCATTGCATATAGATCCATACCTTAAAGAATGATGCAATTCCTTCAGATCCACTTTTATAATGGTTTCCTCCTTTATTTAGTCTTCCTCAAAATTTTCAATCATCTCACTAGATTTTTCATGTCGAAAAACTTCTAAAGCCAAATTTTCTCATTGCCATCGTAAGGTTTTTCAACAATTTTATTTTACTTCAATCACCTAGGAAAAGGGATAGGTGGATCATAAGGTGCTGGTGGCATATAGTTGAGCGGAGGAACTAGAATTGGGAACACAACTCTCCTTGTATTCACTTACTCATCATCATTTGTAAAAACACTAAAATTATTAATCACATCATTAACTTTATCAACTATTACCTTATTACTACTTAACATTGTAATCATATTAGCTTGCTAAGGCTGACTTGATAGCTTTCTAGCTGTGTAAGTCTCCACAGCCTCTTCAACCTACCCTAACTGTGTCTCTATCTTCTTCATGGATGCCTCCATGTTTTGGAATCTTGTTTCATCTTTTAGAAACTAAGTCTAGGTTGCTTGAATGAAACTTTGCATAGCATTTTCAAGACTAGGTTTCTTTGGTTTAAAGGGAATTCAATCTTCATTCTGATTTTGATTGTTGTTCCATGAAAAATTGGGAAGACTTCTCCAACCAGGATATGGATCATCATAGGGTTGCTATTTTTAGAAGTTCATTACATTAGCTTGTCCTAAAAATCTGCAAAACTTTGCTTAGAAGGACAAATATTGTACGGGTGAGAAGGAATACTACAAATAGAACATACCTTAATAGGAATGGGTTGTTTTTGGTTCATCATCATGGAGCTCATCATCTTCATCAGCATGGCAAGCTCTGACATCTATATAGAAAGCTCAATATTAAAATTCACATCATACATTCCTCTGGACCTATCTCTAACACTTTTCTATTGTGAGTTTGCTCCAAGCATATCGTACAAATAATAAATTCCTCCAGGGTCTTCTCTCCCATGGCCCCTCCTGCAATATTATCAACCATGGCTTGGCATGGTTGTGTCATTCAATCATAGGAAAATTGAATAAGCAACTCTTAAGGAATACAATGGAGAAAAAATTGAAAAAGCAGTACTTTAAATCTTTCACAAGCCTCATGGAATGCCTTGCCTTCCATTTGGGCTAAAGGTTCTTTCTTACCTCTTAGTTCTGTCGTTTTAGCATGAGAATAGAATTTACCAATGAACTTATTATAAATTGCATCCCATGTGGTCAGCGATCCAAGAGCTAATGACATGAATCATGTTTTTGCTGCATCCTTCAAGGTGTAAGGAAAACATCTCATGCATAGTTGATCCTCAATTAGTCCTTATAGAGGAAAAGCCTAAATAGTTGCATAGAAATCATGCATTAAAGTTAATGGATCTTCTGTAGCCACACCTTGAAAAGAAGGATGCATATTAAATTGTATATGTTTTAGCCCATAATTCCTGAAATTATTATCTAATATAATGCATCAAGGCAATATTCCAATTGTAGGGCGTGCACACTCCTTTATCAACTGCTATGCATGTTGAGCCACCCTATTTTTCATGTTCTCTCCCATCTATTCTTCTTCCTTGCAATCACAGCTTTACATAGAAAGAAAAGAAAAATGCACAACTAAAAATCATAAATAAAATACATGAAGGAAAAAATTGTAACTAAATTAATTGAATCATTCTAAAACTAATTCCCTAGCAACGGTGCCAAAAACATGATGGTCAAATTATAATTCCTCGTAAGTGCACGAGTGTATAGCAGTATAGTGTGCAAAGCATGGCTCGTTCTCATAAAGAATTGATCAAACCGATTCAATTAAATTCAGCTATTAAACTAAACTATTCTTAAATCAAAGGATGAAGTAAAAACTAAGTAAAATGAAATTGGTTTAAATAATAGAAACAATGACAATGAGTAAGGTAAAGGAGTTTCTCAAGTTGCAAGATTCTAGGGATCTGATTTCACTACTCAATGATATCCTATGTTGTTGGAGTGTTGAATTCAATTCATATCATGGGTTCATTCTATCCAATATATGATTATTACCGTTAGGCATCCAGGTTTAAATCAAATATTTTCTCTCATTCCAATTACCTACGACATGTAGTGTAATTGAGGTTGACAAGTCATGAAGATTAGAAGAACTTAATAAACCAAGTATAATAGTTTAGCATATGGTGTCTTCCTTAACAACCTACTCATTCATTCAAGAGAGATCTAAAACATCGTTTAGCATATAATGTCTACCTTAACCATATTTCCTTAGATGATCAATCTAATTTATAAAATTTGTGGTTAAACAATTAAACAAATTAGATGATTACATTAAAAATAATGAATAAAATAAGATAAAATTAAATTGATAACCAAAAATACTACTTAACAAAGATTATCAAGGAGGGTTGCATCATTGCCCCAAAAAAAGAAATTTAGTTCATACTAAAAAGAAAAAGAAAACTCTTCAAAATATGCAAATTGCTTAACTTGAATCCTTCTCTTGCTCCATTATAGAAATCTCCTCCAAATCTCTCTCCCCTCTCCTTTGGATGTGTCAACTCCCTTTTTTATAGCCATCATTAGGTTTAAGCAGCGTTTTGTGTAAACTAAAGATAATTTCCATGCCAAAAATAATAATTTCTAAATATATTAGATGTTGCCTCATTTGGGTGTCACGACCCCCTAATGGTCATTTTTCTTCCACTATTTGGGCATGGTTCCTGGTCACTACCTCGATATATTGTCTTCAACAATTTGGGGGCAACGACTCCCATATGTTGTCCACCATGTTAAGTCCATGTCAGCATCCCTATTTCAATTCCTTTACAATGCTTCTTCCTCATTACTTCTTCCATATTTTCTCTTCCTTTGTTGCTCTTCATGCCTATAAACAAAAAAAATACAATAAACAACCCAAAAGTCAAACAAAATTTTAGCTAATTAGACATGATAGAAATGATTACAATTCACTTTTCATAATCCCTCTTCACTAATGTAGATAACTCTATTTACTTTGGTCAATACGTCTTTGTTAATCTTATAATGGGTCCTTGGGTTTGTCTAGCAATGAGAAGAAGTAAGGATTCACAAAGTAAGAGATCATAACTGAATTGCATATAAATGATCACTCTCTTGACTTTTTGTTTGGGGTTTTCTCTATTTTTTTTATTACTAAGGGCTTTATTACTATCACACCCTCAAACTTATTTTCTATCAAGTTCATTGGGATGTGATCCCCCCAATTAAAGGATGAATTCTTTCCTTTTGGCTCTTTTCTTTTCCTTTGGCATTCTTCTTTTAAATGCCCTCAAACTTATCTTCTTTTGCAGTCTTCTCCCTCTTTGCAACCATGTGTATAGAATGTCTTTTAATAGGTTAAACATGGCTTTTTAGGCTTAAAAAGGTTTGGATGATGAGGCTAAAAAAAGAAAAGTTGAATGTGGCCTTTCATATGCTTTGCATATATTATTCTTTCGTTAAGGCTCAATGGGGACACTAGTGATAGTGAATGTATTAGGTTAGCTTCAAAGGCTCAAATTGATCAAAAAATGCCTGAATCACTTCCAAGTAAACATGTTATTTAGGATTTCACCTTGAGGGATAATCAAACAAGTTCTAACTTGTCATGTTAATCAAAATATGTTACAAAATTTACAGCATCATCAATTAATCCACATATGCTTTGCATGATCATAATATAATGTGCTCAATGAAATTTTCATCAGTTATGAAAAAGGAGGACTTATCATAAGAATCATTAAATCACAAGGTAACTTCTATTCTTCCTTTTAAGTCATGTGCAATGGTAATAAAAAACTTAGCATATATTATTGATCATTAAGAGAGAATCAAACCTATTCAGTTTTAGCTTGTTAGCACAATTGCTCTAGAATTTCCTTAGCTAAGTTCTTTGAAAGTGCAGCTCATCAAAAATTATACCTAAATTCAAAAGAAAATCTCCCAAAAACTGAATGCAAATCTGAATATAATTCCTAAACAGCCTCCAACTTTAACCAAACATCGTCCTCAATGTGAAATAATGAAAGATTTTTAAGTAGAAGGGCTTTCGTAAATGAAGTGCATTCTCATCCTCTTCTTCCGGAATCAACTAAAAATTGATTGAGTTTCTCTTATAGCTTGGACATCTCCCTTTGAACATACAATTGTTTCTTCCTTTCTGAAGACAAAATTCCTCATCTTGAAAAACACACTTAACCAGATATTAAAAAAAATCTAGCCTAAAAGTAAATAAAATAAACAATTGAGCTAAATGCTAAGAAAATAAAGAAAGTTCAATACTTGGTGTTCAATGCAAATTATACTAAAAGTGTACAACATCAAGTTTCGTAATATATAGGTGAGAGAGTGTAGTACCCACAGGGATTATGTATTTTAATTAATCGCTAGCTATTGTTATGAATAATTCTAACTTTATCTGGATAATCAATTTTTAGGAATTGAATAATAAATAAAACAAAAAATATTTGAATAAAACAAATTAAGGTGTGAAAGATCTAAAGGATTGATTTTATTTATGCTTCATTCATGGTGTTTTCAACTTATTGTGGATTGATAATTTTGATTAGTTTATAAATCAAGAATGCAACAACACTCAACTTCCTCTCTCGATTACCGAGTCAAGTATCTATTCCCAAAACTCTAATTTTGATATCCCTATAAAAATCAGAACATTAAGAATGCATTAAGATCTAAGATTCTTTATAACGATTTTATAAAACCTAGAAGCTCTCTCAAGTCATCTATAATTTTATATTGTGATGCCTAGATCCTATTTGGGTTACCTCTCCCAAATGTCAAACCCTAGATACTTGATCATTTAATAAATGACTAGTAAATTGAAAGCATTAATCAAAAGACATCATAAATAAACCAATTACAAGATAAATCAAGAAAATCATTGATTATACCATGAATGCCAAATAAAATCCATCTCCCCTCTAGATAGGGGGGAATTAGCTACTCATGATGAAGAATAAATCAACCAAATAATAGTTAAACATCATCATTGTTTAAACCCCAAAATCAATTCCATAATTATAAGGAAAGAAAGAAATTGAAATAAAGAAAAACCAAAATCTTCTCCTTTTAGCTTGACTTCCAATCTTTGAATCCATGCTCTTTCTCTTGATCTTCAAAACCCGATCTTCTTCTCTTCAAATGTCCTCAAAAACTCCCCAAAAAACCTTAGAAGCATAGCCAACAAAACCCTCAAAACATCCCAAAAATATGTCCCCACTTTTCTCTATTGCAAAAACCCCTTTTAAAGCACAACCCACACACACGTGCACTATAGAGGATGCAGGCCCTGTGGCACTGGGTAAGGGTGTTTCTGGTTATGGGGCACTGTAACTTTGGTTATGGGTGCCATGGCGCCGAAACTACTACCCATTTGTTTGCATGTTTTGCCTTCTCCATTCTTTCGTTCCTTCCACCTTTCAATTGCGACTTCATTTTTCTTCAATTTAGCTCCATTATTCCTCCCTCCAATGCACCTAGAAAAAACTAATAAAAAAATGAAATGCATCTAAATTTGTCAAGAACAAATAAATAAACAAGCTTGAACAATATGAGATGTAAGTAAATTAAATTTACTTATCACTTGGGTTGCCTCGCAAGAAGCACTTTGTTTATAGTCTCAACCCAACTATGGCCTTGCATCTTTGAATTGATTTCTAGCCTTTTTGTGATTCAGTTCTTTGAAACTTGGTAGTGGTGTGTAGAATTTTGGTGCTCCCGGTTAATGAACATAGTTAACTGATTCAACATCTTGTAATTCATCTCCATCAACCAATACTACCTCAACTATGTTTATGGATTCTCATAAAAATTCCTCAGTGATTCCATACACTAAAGTTATCTCAAAGCCATTATTATTCTCATTGGATAGCTTTATCTCCTTGAGAATATTAACTTCACTAGATAGTCATGAAATTGCATTGGCTTTTCCTCTTCCATACCTATAAAAAAAGAAGAGATAATCACTAGAAAGAATGAATCATTGCCCACAAATGTGTACTTTAAATAATAAGACAATTGCTTCAGATCTAATTTTACTAAGGTTTCCTCTCTTATTGAGTCTTACTCAAAATTCTCAATCATCTCACTAGATTTTTGATGTGGGAAAACATCTAAAGGTAGAATTTTCTCATTGCCATTGGAAGGTTTTTCAACAATTTTATTCTACTTCAATCACCTAGGAAAAGGGATAGGTTGATCAAAGGGTGGTGGTGGCTAATAGTAGAGTGGAGGAACTAGAATTGGGAACATGGCTCTCCTTGCATTCACCTCCTCCTCATCATCTATAAAAACACTGAAATTGTTAATCACATCACCAACTTTATCATTTATTACCTTACCACCACTTAACATTCTAATCACATTAGCTTGCTCAAGCTGACTTGATAGGTTTTGAGTTGCTTAAATCTCCACATCCTCCTCTTGAACCTACCCTAACTATGTCTCTATCTTCTTCATGGATGCCTCCATGTTTTGGAATATTGTTTCGTCTTTCTAAAACTAAGTCTAGGTTACTTGAATAAAACTTTGCATAGCATCTTTAAGACTAGGCTTCTTTGGTTGAAAGGAAATTCAATCATCATTCTGATTTTGACTGTTGTTCCATGAAAAATTGGGATGACTTCTTCAACTAGGATATGGATCATCATAGGGTTGCTATTTGTAGAAGTTCGTTATATTAGCTTGTCCCAAAAAATCTGCAAAACTTTGCTTAGAGGGACAAACATTGTATGGGTGAGAAGAAATACCACAAATAGAACATATCTCAGTAGGAATGGGTTGTTTCTGGTTCATCAACATGGAGCTCATCATCTTCATCAGCATGGTAAGCTCTGACATCTACATAGAAAGCTCAGTGTTAGAATTCACTTCATACATTCCTCTGGACTTAGCCCTCTAACACTTTTCTATTATGAGTTTGCTCCAAGCATCTCATACAAATTATAAATTTTCTCTGAGGTTTTCTCTCCCATAGCTCCTCCTGCAATATTATCAACCATGGCTTGGCATGGTTGTGTCAGTCCATGCTAGAAAAATTGAATCAGCAACCCTTAAGAAATACAATGGTGAGGAAATTGAAAAAGCAATGCTTTAAATCTCTCACAAGCCTCATGGAATGCCTCACCTTCCATCTAAGCAAAAGGTTCTATCTTACCTCTTAGTTCTGCAGTTTTAGCATGAGAATAGAATTTACCAATGAACTTATTATAAACTACATCTGATGTGGTTAGTGACCCAAGAGCTAATGACATGAACCAGGTTTTGCTGCATCCTTCAGGGTGTAAGGAAAACATCTTATGCGTAGTTGATCCTCAATTAGTCCTAGAGAGGAAAAATCTGAATAGTTGCATAGAAATTATGCATAAAAGTTAATGGACCTTCTATAGCCACACTATGAAAAGAAGGATGCATGTTAAAGTATGTATGTTTCATCCTATAATTCCTAGCATTATGATCTAAGACAATCCATGAAGGTAATATTCCAACTCTAGGGTGTGAAAACTCCTTCATCAACTGATGTGCATGTTGAGCCACCCTATTTTCCATGTTCTTTCCCATCTGTTCTTCTTCCTTGCAATCACAACATTTCACAGAAAGAAAAGAAAAATATGCAACTAGAAATCCTAAATAAAATACATGAAGGAAATAATTGTAACTAAATTAATTAAATTAATCTAAAACCAATTCCCCGACAATGGCTCTACAAATGTGATGGTCAAATTATAATTTCTTATAAATGCATGAGTGTATAGCAGTATAGTGTATAAAGCAAGGGTCAATCCCATAAAGAATTAATCAAGCTGATTCAATTAAATCTAGCTATTGAACTAAACTATTTTTAAATCAAAGGATCAAGTAAAATTAAGTAAAATGAAATTGGTTTAAATAACAGAAACAATCACAATGAGTAGATGAGAATGCAAAATGTCATATTTTATTCTCCTAATACTTCATCTTTTGCACCTATTTGATTCCTAAATATACTC
>JAYJMB010004120.1:0-56660 GCA_036873735.1 Pouteria campechiana | reverse complement strand
TCAAGATAAAAGAAATCATTGTAAAAGAAAAGGTTTGAAAATTTTAATTAATACAGCATAATTGCGAAAGAACCCTCAAAAAGGAATTATAAAATAAACAATAGTACTAAAATGATTTAAAAAAATGTAAATGATGCTGGCGATCAACGCTTAATTTGAATCTGGTTATTAGGATTGATCAATTAGGGCTCTTTGTGGGGTCATCCGATAAATGCAATGACCAGTCCTTATCTGGTCGCTCGTTGTGTTTGTTGTGTTGGATTAGAGCCAATAGGCGATGCAAGATACAACAATAATACTTAAATCGTAGCATGGCATTTTAATCTAATTTTTTGGTTGGCTCCTTTCTTTTTTCTTTTTTTTGTAAATACAAATCAAATGATGTCATCTCAGCTGCCGACCATGTTGTGAAGTGGGAAAACATGAAAAAAGGCGCTCGAAAGTGTACACATTTATTCGGAAGTTAGAAGACGAAATAATTCGACTGTCTTGTTTTCGACAGTTGTTCCCACGGAATTAGCATTTCATCCATTTGCTAAATTTCAGCTCAGCCACACAAAATCTACCACTTATTTTCAGGTCAATGAAGGTGCGAGCAGAGAGCATCGATGGTGCACCCTCCCCCGTATCTCCGGCAAAATTAAATTCATGCACGCTCCACCAATCCGTTGTTCGTCTCGCGCAAGGCCCCACAGCAGTGGCAGGCCTACCCCATCTCATCTAATGCGATATGGAACGGTGAAATTCTTCTAGGATTTGATTCATTCGTCATACAGCTAGCGTTTCCAGAATGGTTGTGCCTCGTACATACATGTTCACCGTCTTAATTGTTTTTGGCGTCCGATAGGCGTTAGCTACCAAGCGCACTTTGTGTGGATCGTTTGTGGACGGAGCCTACAAAAGCGCATCCTCCATAATCCCTTCCCACCACTTGTACCACCCCCGTTAACGATTGGACGCCACTCTCCAATCACCAGACACACGAATCATTTGCTAGATTCTCTCTGACCTTTGCTTGATGGATTGAAAGCAACATCATCACATACAAGCATCCACCAATCTTCAAAACTACAATTGAGGCTCAATTATCCATTACCCCAAAAAATGTTTAGGCTCGAGTTAGAGCAAAGCAACGAAGGGCGGAAATGTAGCTGCAATTATCTGGTTTGGAGACATGGGATGATGGTGCTGGGTTTCCCAACCAGAGGCGCGAGCAAAATGGTGCTTTTTTATTGGGCTTGCTTTGCTTTTCAGGTTTCACCTACTGGGTAAATGCAAAACACGCGCGTTGAGTCGTCGCAGAAATAACCGGCGCGCGTCCCTTATTTACACCGACTAGTCACAGTCAAAGTATCAACGCCTGCCAACCTGCTCTTGTCCTAGCTATAATTACCAGATCACGGCGGTCTGAAAAAGTCTCCACATCATCAAAATTCCCGGCCCCTGAATTTTTGCTAACAAAGACAAAGGGTGCTATATATATATATATACATCCTTGTGGGTAAATTTCAAAGGTGTTCCTGAGTTTTTATTATATTGAATAATATATTATTCTTTAAGTTACGATTATGCAGAAAATATATTCATTACTTTTTTAATACTTTGTATTGATTTAATATAAAAGTATATTATTTATTCTTTTTATTATCCACATGGCAATGGCATGATGCATCTACGCTGCATTTCGTTATTTTGGGGGTTATTCAGATAAGAAAAATTCGATTCAAATTTGTGGGTTAGTTAGTAACCCGAATTAAGCTAGACTACAATATCATTCGATGCGGATCAAACTCAAATTTCACAATTCGAATCTCTAAATTATCAATTCAAATCATTTTAAATTCAGGTTTGTTTGAGTCGATTCTAGGTGAGTCTCACCCAGCAGCCACAACGTTACTGCACCAGAACTTGCACGTGCGAAGTGGTGGCACGTGAGTTGATTTTGGGAGTTAGGGCTGGGATTACTGACATCTGTTTGCGAAATAAATGGGGGGGTGGCAATTTTAGTCCTTTTCATGAGGTGGCTAAACGAACGACCGTGCCTAGAATCGTCTGGACATGTCTTTTGTGCGTATTTTCCATTGGCCAGATTGGCATCTAATTCCAAATCCGACAGCTATCTCAATCCTCTTTCTTATAATCACTTGTAATTCCAACCATGCCCCTATAGTATGCTGTGCAGCTGGTGCCTGGTGGTTTAGCTTGCCTTTTTCTAAATGCCCACTCTAGCATCATTATCGGAGTTAACAAAGCCCCTATAATTACTGACGAAGAAATCATGAGGCTGGGGTTCCTTTAAACGTCCCATTCGAATGGAATTTTCTACAAAAACCGCAAGGATTGCAAGGTGTAGTCCCATTATTTGATGGATCGACAATGTCGTTTTTAATTTAGTTATTCATTGTTTGTTTGCACGGAAAACCTCGTGAATTTGATAATCTTGAGAACCCAACGCATTGCATGTGCTAAAAGCAGCCTCATCACATCTTGTATTTCGAGCTTTAGAAGGTGGCCAATATGGGTAGAGGAGAAAGGTCGAGCTGCCTCATGATCTACAAGTGGTAGATAACTCTTCTTTCTTGAAATCGCTTTTGCATGATTGAGGCCGAATAGTTCTCATATCACGCACAGTCGATGACTTGTTTAGATGCATGCCATTCAAAAAGTACAGGGAGGCATGCACAACCGTATTAAGAATAGAGACGAAGCCAAAGAAAAGAAATAAAAAAAAACAGAAAAAGAAAATACACCCAATGGCACACATAACATCTTCTTTGGCTGCATTTTTAGATCAAATTAAAATAATTAAATCTTATATATTTCAAGTAGGGGTGCAACTTAGGTTGTGTTGCCCCAAACCCGCTCTGTCCAATTTGACAATTTTTGGGTTAAGGCTCATGCTTTTCAAAATTCGGGTTTAACTTGACCCAAATTCTAAAATGAGTTGATTTTGGGTTGACAATAACCCAACCCAAAACCTGCTCAATTCTTATAGGTAATATATAAATTAATGATGAAGCATAATTTGTTGTTTCCAAACTTTGCGACTAAAAAGTTCTTCTAATTGGTGTCAAAATAAAATTGGAAAAATATTATTGTGACAAATTTATGATGTTCAAAAAATATATATCAATGCTAAGAATAATTAATATTTAATAATAAAATAATTAACATTATTAAATTTAGATGTATAGTTTTGATAACAATAAAATTTGTAAATGACTTTAACTTAAATTGTTGAAATTTTGCTAAGATTTTAAGTGACATAGAAAACCCACAGAGGAGATGAGTAATGCTATAGAGGTCTATTAGAGAAACTAAAGCAACATTCTCAAAGCTTTTTTTAGACCAACAAAGGAGAGCTACAAAAAAAAGCCCATAGTTACAAAAGTCCGTGTAGCATTCATTATCTACCAGGTGCTCTAAGTCATGACATCTATAAAGGTTTGTAAAGATATCTGTAATGATTATATTCCACAAGGGCGTAGACAAAGGATATCAATACAATTCTTCAAGGGTCATGATTGTCTACAAAGTTTTTCGATAGATGAAAGGTTACATCTAAAAATGTCTATAACCATAATGGTTAGAAATTGATGTGATATTTTAACAATTAGATTTCAACGATCCTCTTCCAAATGATCAAAAACCCCTCTGAAAACTTATAAATAGAAGTTCAATTGAAAAAGAAAATAATTCCTAAGGGTTCTAAGTACTACAAATGAATTAATCATAAGAAAACTAATCAAGTCTTCAAGTACATCCACTTTAAAGTGCTCTAACATTCTACAAGTTTAAAACTATATCAAATCAAATTTATTCTTTATTCTTTATAATTGAACTTAATCTATATATATATTTCTACCTAGTAAGAAACATTACATTGTACATTAGTTATTGTATAATGTAAAAATAATTAAATTTTAGTATCAAAAGAGTTGTTATTACAAAAAATAATTAACTTTAGCCATAAACTATTGTTATTGCAAAATATAATCACCTTCGTCATAAAAATATTTTTTCTTTAAAAGTAGGTAATCTTTAGTAATTAATTAATTTATCACTAAGATTTTTTGTTTATAAAACTTCAACAATTACATGTCTTTTTTACATAACTTTCATTCCAAATAGTTAAATGATTTTATTCAAGTTTACACACGGTGTCAGCTACCTATTTAACTATTAATTGTGAAAAATGAAATCTCACATTTGCCACATGAAAAAAACTATTTTTAGTCAAAAAATTCAAATATAATTATGTTTGGTTATATATAAATGGCCTATCCAAGTTGGCTCATGGTAAATAAAAAGTGACTAAAGTATCCATGTTATCAATTGTTTAAAAATAAAAAATTCATGCTTTTATATAAATATATATCAATTTGCCAAAAAAAAATTGTCTAGTCATACAAGAGGTAATTATGAATAGAGAATATATCATCTATGCAAATATATGTGATGGAGTTGATCCATTTAACCATCTACCTATGGTATAATCAAAGTGATCTTTTGTAAAAATATTTAGTAATATAATATTTTGTTGTAGAAAATATGATTTTAACAAAGAAAATATTACTTCATTTATAATAATGAGAATGAAAATTTTTTACCAACTATGTTTAATATCATTGCAAATTTCATTAAAAATAATTTGATAGAAAAATTCCAACTCATACTTTGGAGGGAAATATTTTCACAATGGAAAAAATATTATGCTAAAAAATATTTTTTCTGTATAAGTTAAAATATTATAAAAAATTACCCCTTTTCTTAGCCATTCAATAACAATAGTATAATCTTGATCTTGACCTGTACTTTATAAAATGGTGAAGGAAATGATTTGAATACTCTTCATGATCATTATGGTGATCACGATCATTTTTTTTATTTAAACGAGATCTTGATTTCAAATATTTATTAGGCTAAAAATATTCCTAATTATTAAAATATTGTATTCAAGTGGTTTGATTATGATTTGGACAGTTAGATTTTAGTGGGCCACATCAAAAAGTTACTTTGAAGAATGGAAAACTTTTAGAAGAGATTGCTTAGGGAATTTAACCGTCAAGAGAGTTGGGAGAAAATGTAGACTGGGCCATCAACTCCATCAAGATCCAAGATTAGGCTCTTGTTCCTTGAAGTACTGGAAATGATAAGCATGCGTTAGGTATGAAAGACAAGGAGATGCTCATCATCTCAAGTGTGAAGGATAAATGAAGCCCTTTGAAGTTGGAAACAATAATACCAACTCTTTGAATAACCCACATGCCTTTTCCTAAAGCAAACTTGCCTAAAGAGAAGAAGTCTCCTTTAGGTTGAGAGCATTACAGGCATTGATGAAGGCCTTGTTTGGCTCTACTGTAGAATTTATGTACTTTTGAAAAAGTGTTATTGTAATAAAACTTTAGTTAAAAGTACTTGAATTAATATATTTTTAAAGTGTTTGGTTATACTATTTAAAAGTACTTTTGATATTACATACCTGTTTAACTATAATATAATGAAAGTAATTTTATTATGCAAATAACCAAATAGGACAAAAGAATTATACTTTAACTTTATCCTTAGTTATTATGCAAATGACCAAATAGGACAAAAGAATTATACTTTAACTTTATCCTTAGTTATCTTTAAAAGAATTATACAAATGGCCAAATTTTAAAAGGTAATTTTTAAAAAATGTAAATTATTATTTATTTAATAGTTATTTCAAAGTGCTTACATATAAATCTAAGCACCATTTTTATAAATTTTGATTTAATATAGGATTAATATTTTTATAAATAATTTTTATTTTATAAAGGAGTTTAATGAAATCCCATTAGTTAAAGTAATTATACTCATATCAAACTTCTTTTTCAAATAAAAGGCACTTAAAAATATTATTTAAATATTTTTAATATCATAATTTTAAAACATATTTTATTATAAAATAATTACATTTCATAAAATTTTTTATGATAGTTTAATTTAATACCTAGATCAAAATTTAAGATTTAAAATAAGTGCTAATAATAAAATATTTTTAATATACATCATTTGCTTAGGAGAAGAAAAATACTTCAGATTTTTAACATTAATATACATGTAAGATGAAATTATATATATATATTTATTTATTTATAAATTTTTTTCATAGAATCTGAGCTACACACTAAAGAGATAGAATCTCATTTTGTGGGAAAAAAGGATTTTTATATTTTAAATAATTTTAAACTTAACAAAAGAATATTTGTCTATATATGTATGAGATTTATTGCTGATCAGTTAAAAATAAATATACAAATGTAAAGAAATAAATAATATTATATACATTTTCTACATTAAAAATCAATTACCATGGTGAAAAATAAAAATAAAAAAATTATAAAAAAATAAAATTTATTTTTGTAATATGAAAAATAATATCAATATAGATAAGTAAAAAAACTTACTAGTTAGAAAGGATTTGAAACTTTGATTGATGACAATACTTATATCGTACTGAAATATCTGAATATTATTTTATACACTTACGACCTTATCTTTTAAAGGAGAGGAAGATGAGTAATATTGTCTTAAAATTTATTAATATGGGATGCTCATTAAAAAACCAATAAAAGTGCATTTTGGTTTCTAAAAGCAATTTGCGTTGCGCAACCGAAGGGCCAAACAGGCCCGAAGAGACTTTTCGACCATTGTTAGGCAATTTGAAAATAAAGACAACAAATTCTCTCATCATTCACAACTCACTTGTGTCTTTGTGGACCGAGTTGGACATGAACTTAAAAAAGTGATCAGTTTCACTTAATAACGGGGGAAAAGGTTTCTAATGAGTCAAAGGAAGAGAGGATGGTTCATTGCTATGCGTTGGGCAGTTTGTGCCATTGAAATGGATGACAAATTTTTTGAGGATAAATTGGGATATGAGTGAATGAGTTTGGAATGTTCTTTTTTTTTATTTTTTATGTCACTTTACATATTTCTTTCTCTTTAGTTCATGTAATTAAGAGTGTACTTCATTTCATTGATTGGCAATTCTAAGGTACAAGCAGCATTTCGTGGTCATGATTTCCCCACTTTTGCCTTAAAGACAAGGTTGATTTCGACGAGTGGGGGAATGCTAGGATCCAATGTCATCAGTTACCACTATACCATATACTTGTAAACCAACATAAAAAATGCGGTTTTAGCTTAAAGCTTCTTTTTTACAGTTCCCCCTAAAGAGAATTACCTTCTGACCATGCTATTCAATATTGTTGTTCATCAATGCAACTTTTCTTTAATGCAATTTACATCGAATCCAGTCTACCTCATATAGGTGGCAAAGGGTCAACTGCCCCAACCTGCTTAATGAGATCTATTTCTAGCCAAAGTTAATGGGCAGCAGTACATCTGTGTCCAAAAGTATATCCTATTTTAGTAATAAACTGTATGTATCTGACAACTGGGCTGAATTGTGCCTTCCGCTTTGTATTTTTGCAATGAACATCAGTCAGACCTTGCTCTTATCACAAAATACTACCAATGGATTAATTTAGTAGAACCCAAATCCGATAACCTTAGCCAGACTTCAAGAAATTCTCTTCCACTTCAATTGAGAAATTCTCCGAGCTTTTGGTCCAGCTTCGAGATTGACCAACATGATAGGCTCAGAAGATGGCAATGGAGAAAGAGAATGAAAAAGGGAAAGGTAAAATCCCCCAGGTTGTCACTTAGGATTGCTTCCAAAAGTTTTTATGGAATCAAAGGACTGTATTATTATCTAAACTCTTTGATCCAATGTCGTGGCTGGATTATCGTTTGTTCGCTTGTATCCCACTCAGTCGACTAATTAATTGATTCATTAATTTGGATTTCAAGTGAGTGCCTTAATTCACTAAGGTAGATCTTACTAAAATTTTAAAATTCTTTAATTGTGAACCTACCGTGAAGCTTTAATGATATTTAAGCTCACTTTCGTATTTAATGGTTTCAATTCACTAACATTTGAGTCAGATAAAACTAATAACAAAAATATTAGCGTGTGCTTGGGAATTGTCACAAGAGGTGAAAAAAGGGAAAAAATATATTTGACAAGTGGATAAAAAAAGAAAATGATGCAATATAATAAGAAGTAATAATTAGAATAAAGTGAATATATATAAATAAAATAAAGTATAATGATTAAAAATATATAAAATTAAGGAAATAATAAAATTCTTAAAAGGGAGGAAAAGGAATGGAATATGGCGGAAAACTCCCTCTTACCGAACGCAATGTTTCAATATCAGCACTCACTCTCTTTTCTGCTCGCTACAACATACGTAATTCATACACGAGTTGGCCCCCCCCCCCCCCAAAGATATAACAAAACACACATTTCATGTACGGCGTAGATGTAGGAAAAAATAAATTACGGTGGGGCCCGCGAGTAGGTGGCAAGGAAACAAGTGGGAGGACGAAATACAATTCATAACCAATTAGCTAACATCCGAGGAGTTGGACAGTATATGGAGAGATCTGGCCGAGTAGGTGATGATGTATAACCGTTGCCTCTGGGACGGCCGGTTACCAAATCTCTTCCCAACGCTATCATGAGGAGGAATACGAGAAGGAAACACGCCGCGTTAGTTACTAATGCCACGTGGACCGCGTTGGATTGGATGCTAGCTCGTGCTCAGGCGCACGCGGGATGGATAATGAGGAGGCGGCCGATGCACGCGCACGTGCACATAGTGCAAACACGTGTATCGAAGATGGACGAGATGACCATTCCTGCAGCAGTAACCTCGCGTGAACGGCTATGCAGTAAATGCGAGCGGGTGGTAAAAGCCTGACCCAAAATGAGGGGAGGGGCATTTTAGTAAATTGGAGAAAATACTGTCCTAATGCTAATGCTAATGCTAATGCTAATTCTGGGTGAAAGAGAGGGCGAGCGGGATGAGATTGGCAGGGCGTGGGCGGAGGAGAGAGAGAGAGAGACACGCAGGCAGGCGACAGCACAGGCAGCAGAAAAGAGCGCACTGCGCACCCCATCCCCCAATCTCTCTCTTTCTCTCTCCCCTTCCTCTCTCTACACCCTCCAAATCTCGTTTCTCGGGCCATCCGTTCACGAAAATCGAGGCCGTTGCTTTTCATACCCAAAGTAAATATTATATGCGTTTTTCCTGATTTCTTCGCAGTTTTTGCTTCGCTCCGGACATTGGACCCTTCCTCCATCCCATGTATAGGCCATGGAGAAGGAAAAAAAAATGGGGGATTTTCCTTTGAATTTCGGGTGGATTTGCAGAGCTGGAAATCCCCAAATGGCGAATGCATTTGTTCGGCTCTGACGGGTTTCCGTCCTTTTCATGAAACCCCAGGTGAGCGAACCCTTAAACCCCCACCTCAACCCCTTTTATATTATATGCCGCTATCTTCTCTTTTATTGCTTTTTGATTTTTTATTGAAATTTGTAGGAAAGATTTGATTTTTATAAGTGGGATTGTGTTTTTCGTTTGAGGCTTTCTTTTTGTTTATTTCGTCTCGGTTCGTGGGGCGTTTCTTGGGCGGAATGGTTTTGTGGATGCGAGTTTTCTTAGAATTTGGAGTCTCTTGTGAATTCTGTTTTTTGCATGTCTGCTGGATTAAGACTAGATTCATTGGTCTTGTTTTGGGATCCGTTAAGGAAACTTAGCAGTTCTCTTTCAGATTCGAATATTGTCTGATGCTTTATTTTGTTTTTATGTAATTTTGGAGGTGAGTTCAGGGAATTTATTGCTTGCATTGAGAACATTATTTTGAGTCGGGTTTTCATGGGTTGAACTTGGAAGAATGATGAGTTTCTGCGGCAATGATGAAGAAGATCGGTTCTTTGATTCCAAAGAAGAAGTGTCTTCCGTATCTGATTCCGGTTCAGATGTTGCAGATGGTTCAGATTTGAATTGGGTTTTGAGCAAGTTCCGTTACGGAGTCTGGATTGGAAATCCTGATAGTGTTCAAGAACGCCGCAGTAAGTTCCTGGAGTGGACGGGATTGGATTTGAAATTGGATCAGAGTGATAGTGAGAGCGAGTGTGAGAGGAGAGGATCATTTCATCCATCAGATATGAATATGGTTGATATGGATCGAATTCTGGAGGAAAGCGGTGCTGTTTTGAGGAATTCTGGGTTCGAAGATGAGTTCATGTCCAGTCGCTCGTCCATGTCTGGCTGGTCAAATGGTGCACTTGATCTTTCCAATACAGGAGCTGAGGAGAACTTTGTTTGCAGAATTAGGAACTTGGATAATGGGACAGAGTTCATTGTTGATGAATTGGGAGAGGATGGGACCCTGCCCATGCTTCATGAAGTGGGTACAGACCGAGTGTTCACCATTGACGAATTTCACAGGTTTCTTGGGTTGTCACCGTTTGCCAAGGAGATTGTACAGAGGGAAGTTGAGGTAGCGAATAGCTCAGTGGATACAGTGGGTAGAAGGAAGAAAAGTTGGTTGAAGATATTGGGATCCATGGCCTGCATTGTGGATAGGCAAAAGGATAATGACCAATTGATGGTGGATGGTTTGGATCGAAGCAGAAAGGGTGGAGTTCACAGAGTCAGAGTTCGTTGTCACAAGAAGCAGTCCAAAGAATTTTCTGCTCTTTATGTTGGACGGGAGATTCAAGCACATCATGGTTCTATCTTGACAATGAAGTTTAGCCTTGATGGGCAGTACTTGGCAAGTGGTGGGGAGGATGGCATTGTGCGTGTTTGGAAAGTGATGGAGTGTGAAAGAACAGATGACGCTGACATTCCGATTGGTGATCCTTCTTGCTTATATTTCATGGTGACTAGTTCTTTAGAGTTGGCGGCTGGCTTTCCACCTAAACAGAAAATGGGTAAATTCAGGAGTATGAAGAGAACATCTGACTCTGCATGTGTTATTTTGCCACCCAAAATCTTCTGGATATCAGAAGAACCATTGCATGAATTCCGAGGGCACAGCGGCAATGTGTTAGATCTTTCTTGGTCCAAGAACAAGGTTAGTTGTCCAAAAGAACATCCTCTCTCATTTCTAAATGTTTGTGGTTTAGATGTTTCAATATAGTGTTGATGGTTTGTGCAGTTCTTGCTGTCCTCATCTGAGGATAACACTGTCCGACTGTGGCAAGTAGGATGTGACAGATGCATCAAAGTTTTTTGCCACAATAATTATGGTATGTGTTCAACTGCTTCATTCTTGTATTTTTTTCCTTTTAAATGAAATAATTCCTTCGTAATATTTGGTATGTCCATTTCTCCATGCTCTACTTTGATTCTTACATTGCATACTTTGTTTGTTTGGACAGTAACATGTGTCCAATTTAATCCAGCCGATGATAATTTCTTCATCAGTGGCTCAATAGATGGAAAAGTCCGAATATGGTCCATTCAGGGTTGCCAGGTTGTTGATTGGACCGATGTGAAGGAGATAGTTACAGCTGTGTGTTATCGTCCTGATGGGCAGGTTTGTGGATTCAATTCCTTTGCCTGTCAAACAAACAATGGTGCATAGTAGCTATGGAGACATTCTGGAGTAATGCCTACACTTCAATTCATGCAGGGAGGAATAGTTGGCTCCATGGCAGGAAATTGCCGCTTTTATGATGCATCAGGTATAGACTTACCTTGTCACAATATCTGTTTGGAGGTTCTGTTTCAGTTAATCATTGTTGCACTGCTACACTCCTAAGGCTGAGTTTTCTCATTTTCTTTCAATTCATGGAGTCAGTATGAGTCTGTCCTTTGTCTTCTCGGGACATGTTACACATGCATAGTTATGAGGACAAGTGACATAGGTTGGCCATCATGTAGATGATAAACTTCTTGACATGCTGCAGCAGCTGTGTGATTTCCTGCTTGCATTCTCATTGTTTAGAAGGTTAGGATTAGCCACTTAAATTTTTTGGAGCTTTCCTCAAATTCATAGTGAGTTGCTAGAGTAGTCAGTTCAGGTAGCGTACATGTACATTAGAAACGGTGAGGAACTGTGCGTAGGATCACTCCTGCTTGTAAGTTCTCTATGAGCCTAGCAAAATTTTAGCCCAAGTGTTTCAGCAGTCATCACAACATAAATGAAAGGAAAGATCTTATTTAGGGGCTGTTTGGAGTGGGGTCTTGCATCGATTATGTAGGTAATGAAAATATATGATATCACCAAAAGTGGAAATAATATTTGTGAGGTAATGGTATCACCAAGAGTGGAAAAAATATTTGCAAGGTAATGGGATGAGGATGAAATAGTGGACTAGAATAAAAATAAAATAACATGATGACTAAAGAAAGGCAATGGTCGATTACGAAAAATATGTGGAAAAGATAAAGTTGATCAGGGACTCTTTACCTTATTTTGATAGAAATGAAAGGTTATCAAATTAAAAGGTCTGTAAATGTCTTATTATGTACTATATACTCCATTCACCTGTGTAGTGTTTACTAGTGCTTACATTTCACTTAAACAAACAGCCCCTTAATGTCTATTCTTTCTCAGGTGTGCTTGTGATGCAGAACAAGGTCAAGCTTTGCACTTAGATTAGGATTGTTTGTTTTTTAGGGATTTCTTATTTGTGATTTTTGGCTATTTAATTTATTTTTGGGATTTGATATGTGTATCAAGTGATCAACACATGGATCAACTTGATGGATAGTTTGGATTACAGGTTTTATTTGTTTGCTTAGGGTTTTATTTATATGCAATACATTAGAGTTACATTAAGATTTTGTTTATTCCCTATAAATAGGGTTGCTTTGTAGGAGGTTTAGACAGTTTTATGGTGGATGAGTTATTGATTGAGATTTTATGAATTTTCTACCTTTTTTTTCTTTTTGGTTCCTTTTCCTAATTTGTTTATTGTTTCTTCTCTTTTGTCCCTTCTTTTCCCTATTGAGAGGATGTACCTCTTTCTTTCAAAGTATTCCCTATTTTCAGTAATTGAGGGCATCTTGTCTTGCATCAGCTTACAGAGGTTTGCTTTGGAGATTCGTAAGTAAAATTAGAAACTAGGTATTAAACCTTCTACTTGATAGGTACAAATGGTTATCATCTGCAGTAATATTTTCATCTTCTGCTTATTTGAAAGATTTTCAGTGCCAAGGTCATCTTCTTCTAAGTAGGGATTTTTATTTTTATTATCGTACTATCATTTCAATAAAGAATCATAGTTATCTGAAATCCTTGTGGAAAATTCGGGAATGATCAATGTGGCAAAAGTATGAGCTTTAAGAACCAACTTTCGCAGGGAGAACAGTACATCTTTCAAGTTGTGCTATACATTTCTTCCCTAACCTGAGTAAAATTGCTGAAGTGAGAATGTTTCTGAGAAATCTTAATTCACCAGCAACTTCCATAATTAATTGAATGCCTATCTTAGTGATTAAATTTGCTGAAACTGGTGGATAGCATGCAAAAATCTGGTAAAGAACTACAGCATTTTCAGCAGTCTTCTAATGTCAAATCTGTGATTTGATTTTAATAATATTATATTATTTTCTTTCCTTTGTAAATACTATGTTTCTTGGGGTTTGCACTTGAACTTTAGACCTCTAACTCTACCCCCCTTGGTGTCAACAATTGGATATTGGATATCCAACCGTTGACAATGATATTTATATCCAAGGTTACTTCGAATATAGTTGTTTTGTAATGTTCTTTCATGAGGAAAGGGAACAAGATGGGCTAGTGGACTGTTTTCAATTACTGTGGGTGATCTGACCATTATTGTGGTTAATTGAAGCCTGTTTACATTTTTTGATATTTGAAAGTGATTGGAACTGGCCTTAGTTTAAGGTAGCTCAATGGTTGCTGTCCAAAATACATGAATATGAAAAAAATGACTGCTTGGTAATCATTAGTGGCCGAAAAGACTATTTCAACGCAGCTGCTGTTGGTAATTAGCTTAAGCAGTAGAATGTTCAGAATTCAAACATGAATGGTTCTTGTTGTTTTTTCATTGATAGCTTGATGGTCTTTCGATGTTGGAAAGATGAAACTTGATTGCTTTTTTCATGGTGTCTAGGAGTACACATTTCATTCAAGGATGTGTTTTTGTGTTCCTTAAAAGAGTTTGGAAGTGTGAGTTTTGAGCTTCATGGTTAATAGTTTATTTCAACAAAAATTGATTGCTTTGCTCAAAAAATGTCTAGGAGTAGACATTTCATTCAAGGACGGCTTTTTGCATTCCTTAAAGAGTTTGGAAGTGCATTTTATGAGTTCCAACTTCCATGATTATTAATTTATTCATCCGCCACTATGTTGAGGTGTAGAACTCTAGGTTTTGATTTGGCCTCTTTAATGCTTTTTCATGATGCCATTGAGTCCCTTAATTTTTACTCCTGAATTAGTACCTTCCTATTAAGTTAGAAAAAAGACCAATAACAGCATTCAGGCATTGGCTTGTATTGCTGCACTCTTTGTGAGTGAATATGACTAGTCCTACTTATCTCAAAGTTGGAAGGGATAGGATTCATTTTCTGCATTTTGATGCATTTAACAAAATGGTTTTTAATAAAAGTTGAGTGGAATAAAATCAGCTTACAGCTGTGTTAATTTTTCATGTTTGCATGGTCTTCAAGATTGAAAATGGGCTTCTTTAA
Source organism: Pouteria campechiana (assembly GCA_036873735.1). NCBI lineage: Eukaryota > Viridiplantae > Streptophyta > Magnoliopsida > Ericales > Sapotaceae > Pouteria > Pouteria campechiana. Next base: position 42,108 of record JAYJMB010004120.1, on the reverse strand, counting down.
AAGTTGGATATGTAAGCTGTTTTAACTGGAATTTGCTGGCTATTTCTTATTATGAGTATTAAGGACTTTTCTGACAAGATTTTTAGTTATTCAAGGTTTTGCAATAAAGATAAAACAAAATTTTATGACAGTTTTTGAATTTCTGTTGTGCATTTCCTTTTTAACACTAGGAACTCATGTCTGAGAAAAATACTTGGTTCTTACCCTACTCTTAACAACCGACAGGGAGGAGGGCTGATTGCATTTATTTCTGTTTATCAGATAATCATTTGCAATTGGATGCTCTGATAAGCTTACAAGGAAAAAAGAAATCCCCCTGCAGAAGAATAACTGGTTTTCAGGTAATGTGGCGTTGCGCATTGTATTTTTCATCTGTTCTGTGCTTTTTGGTTTTATCCTCTTTTGGACATCCAAAGTAATTTGTTATCTTTTTTAATATGATTTTTTGGTACTCCAGTTTTGTCCTAGTGATCCTAACAAATTGATGGTCACTTCTGCTGATTCACAAGTCCGAATTCTTGATGGGGTTGATGTGATTTGCAAATACAGGGGTGACAAATCCAACCCTTTCCATATAGTCTCTTTTAAGTTCAATGCCTTCATCTTTGCTGTAGTTCTTACATTTATGCATTTTCAGGCGTTCGGAGCTCTGGAGGTCAGATGTCTGCATCTTTCACTTCTGATGGGAGGCATATTATTTCTACCAGTGATGATTCGACAGTGTATATCTGGAATCATGAAAGCCCATGTGCGCCGATGCCAAATCAGGCAAAGAACATCCGTTCTTGTGAGCGCTTCTTCTCCAACAATGCATCAATTGCAATACCTTGGTCTGGCATGAAAAGCTCAAATGGGGATTCACATTCATCTGGGATTGTTGAACACAATCGGAATTGTTTTGGGGATTCGATGCAGCATGTAGAAAGTGGTTGCAGGTGCCACTTGGATTTGTTGCGCAACTCCCTCCCGCTAGTAACGGTCGAAGGTGTCTCATCTCTGGGTCACGCTTTCTTCTCTGAAGCTGTACCTAAGGGATCAGCTACTTGGCCAGAGGAAAAACTCCCCTCAGATACTCGGATTGCCCCGCCTTCTATTTGTAAATCCCAGTACAAATTTCTAAAAGCTTCTTGTCGAAACACTGGTTCTCCTCAAGCATGGGGTTTGGTGATTGTGACTGCAGGCTTGGATGGACGGATCAGATCTTTCCATAATTATGGATTGCCAGTTCATTTTTGAGAAATGTCAGGAGGAAGCCTTGAATTCTTACTTTTTTCCTTGTGGGCATCGTTGTCCATCTTCGCCCAATTTTTTATTGTATTGGTCCCATTTTCCAGAGATTAGATGCTGCAGGCAGAGATAAGTAAGCTAATCTGGGCCCTTTCTCGTAGGAAACAACAGCACATGCCTAGCCTGTGTCTGTTTGGGATGAGGGCCAAAATAGCACCAGAGCATTAGGATTTTGTGGCAGGCGGTAGGTCCAAGGCTAAATGATATAGGTGAGGGCAAATGAATGGGGTTGTTTTTTTTCATTCTGTCACCATGTGATGTTGCTTGCCTTCCAAGGTCTAGTGGACTGCAGTACCCACCCACCAGCTATTTTGGTCTTGTGAAGGACGTCTGGGACGTTGCTTTCTAGCTTCCTTGCTTGGGCTCTCGTGGCTTCTCTCAGAGGCGTTGCTATTTTAGCTTGCTTGGGATCCTCATGGCTCGTCTCCAGGCGCATGTGCCATAATCCAGTAAGATCGATCATTCTTTGGTCCTCTGATTGCGAGTTGTTATTAATTAATCCCAGTCATTTTGTTGGAGGAGAAGATACACCATGTTAACCCATTTTTTTTTTTAAATTTATTGATGATTCAAAGCTATGTCATGGCAGCGCTGGTTAGAAGAAGAAGAGGTAGAGGAGCCATTTTGGTGTGTGGATTAGGTATGGAAGGTACCTGAGTGGCCAGACGAGGACGAGAGCCTTTGATATGATGTTTAATGAATTAAGGTAGTGGGGCTGTCAGATGTTTGTGGGCCTACCATAGCTCTTAAAAAATGATAAGAAATAAAAGAAAAATGGAGAAATAATGGTGTGGTGGTTGTGGGTTCAAGTAATAGAATGTTAGTGATGGGACTTCAAGGCCACTAGCTTGTCGGAGCCCTCCTGGAAAATTGTGGCTGGCTGTATGAAATGTTCGCCTTTGGCAAGTGAAGCGGGCCATGCATGCATTTTTCCTGTGGCGAAGTGACATTACTATGCTGCGAGCTGCCATGCTCCCTTGTACTTTTTTGCACTGCATCCGATGTAGTCAGTTGGCTGTATATCTGGGTGATCCAAATGCTTTGGTACGGAGGTAAGGGGACCTTTGGAGATGCCTTCTTGTCCATGGTGGCCGAAAATTTTTATTATATACTTTTTGGATTGTAAGCTATGTGCAGTATCCCATCATTATCATCATCATCATCTTTGTTTCTGCCTTCTGCCTTCTAGCCCCTTTTCATAGGGAAAGCATGATGGGTGGTTTCATGTTTGTTTCCGCTTTCTGCTCTCTGGCCCCTTTTCATAGGGAAAGCATGATGGATGGTTTGTCTCCAGGAATCACAGAATCTCCATTCCGAGAAGCCGGACCTCATATGCCGTGTGTGGCTTTCTTAGGCGACGTACAAGCTGGTCACTCCAAGCAGAATCTCTGTATGCGTCCAAGCAGGTCGTACCATTGATTTTTATTTTTTTCACACATGGGTAAGTATTTGTAACTTGCTGGCAACCTTTTTTCTGTCTTCTCTAGATCTGACAGGTCTCCGTGGGCGCTACACGGTGGTTTAGTTGGTAGCTTCTGCCACCGTCCCTATTATAAATAAGAACAGATTGGTGATGGGTGTGGCCTAGGTGAGCAAATTGGGTTTTGTCAGGGTTGGGTTGAAAAAGTTAAAAGACTCTTTCACGTGGAGGCCGTAGAAATCCTAGAAATTTGATTACGCAGAATGTAAGCTAATGAATAGATGGATATAAGTTTGTCTCTATTATAAGTTTAATATATCGTGTAACTATAAGGGTGCAACTCGGGTTGGTTAGTTTCAGTCTATCCTAATTCTATTTCTAGAATTCGTACTCTACCTTACTTTTAGATTGATTTGGTTGAAGGTCAACCTTGATTCAGTTGGGTTAAAATTGGGTTAATTAAAAATATAAAAATTGCTTAAATCAATTTACTGCTATAACAAAGTGGTTGCGATGGCATAAGCGCCGCCCCCCATGAAATAGACCTCAATTGAAACTTCATCAAAATAGCTATATTATATATACAAATCTAATCCATGAATATGCCATGTTTCAAATTGGAGGGGAATATGCAAATCACCCTTTTGGATGGGTGCTTTTTAATTGCCACCGTGATTTTTATTTTGAATGACGAAGGAAATTGGTGAGGATTTAAACCCCAGTGATTAACATATTCACAATCCTACTCCCCACCGTGCAAACCTAGTTCCCAGATTTTCCCTCTTGAATTGGGACACGGGCATTTTTATTTTATACGCACATGAGCTGGGATAGGTGTCAGTCTCACTGCTTGTCTGTGAGGGGCCTTGTTGACTGAGAGGCATCCCAATCACTCTGTCGCCATCTGATTAAATCATTGCTCACAGCTGACTCCTCGGAAGCTTCTGAATTACATACAACAATTGCGATGAATTTCATATTTAGGCCGTATGGTAGCCACAAACATTGAGATGGATGATATCGCAGACAAAAATATCAGGAGATAAGTGCCACTAAATGAAATTAACACTGTAAAATTATACCGATATATATATATATATATATATATATATATATTTCAGTTTAATAACCAAGAAGGCCTTGTGTTTTAGTGTAATTTCAATTCCCTTCACCTTTGTCCTTGGTAGGGTAGGTTTGGGCCCTGGAACACTCTCTCCGTAAATAGAGGTAAGAATGTACACGTATCGTTCTCGCCAGACCTTGCATTGGGGGGAGCCTTGTATGCCCGGTGCGGGGCGGTGACCAATACAACAGGCTGTATTGGTAATAAAATAAAACAAAGGGCATCCTAGAAATTTCAGTATAAGCATATGAACAGCTGCACACGTGAATGGGTTTTACTGGTGGAAATACGTAGTTGATGCTGTACACGACACAATGCATACATGCCTTAAAATCTTATCAAGATAGTGTAAAATATTATTTTGTCCATTGATATTAGATATTTTATTTATATGTAATGACATTTTAATGTTGTCCATTAATATTATTTATATTTTAATGAAATAAAGTAAGTCCTTCAAATGATAAAATTATATTAACAAAAAAAAGTAGCACTGTTACTATTTTATTTATTTTAAATTATGTGAATATTTAATAGACTTACCATTAACTTATTGTAAAATCTAAACAGCTACATCATATTATAAATAATTTAATTCATTAAATACATTTTATTATTTGATGAAAAGATATTTTTCATAATATAAAAATAAGTTATATAATAAGTTTTAACAAACTATTAATTTTGGTTAGTTTTATCTTATGTGTATCTATATGTATTTTATAAAAAAAGTTTATATTTAAAATTTTTACTATTTAATAAATTAATTTTAAGGTATAATAGGGCCCACTTTAGTTGGAGTTAAAGACTTGTTATATCATCAAATTTCATGCTTATGCAATGGTATCATTAAAATTAATCTTATATTTATGTAATAATAATAATAATAACAATAATAATGATAATAATATATTTAACCTGACAATGGGATGTAGGTCCATAGGACCTAAATTATTTTAAGATCTAAATAGCTGCATTATATTGTAAATAATTTAATTCACTAAATACATATATATATATATATATATTTAACATATTAAATATCTATTTTATTATTATGTAAATGCAAGATTAATTTCATAATTTCATATAAAAAAGTTGCTTAAAATTTTAAATAACAATTCATTAAAATCTATTGTTATTGTTTTATTTCACCTATGTAAACATTTTATATGGATGATTTCTAATATTTAAAAATAAAAGATATTTAGGATAGTTTGAATAAAATAGATTAACAATTAAACCGTAAATAAAATTTACTTTTTTTTAGTATATAAGCCATTAACTATTTTTTAACAAGAAAAAAATAAAAGATAAAAGCTTAGATAGGTAAAGTGTACTAAAATACTCTTTAAAGTATTTTTAATGTGTTGAAATTTTTTTTAGTATATCTTATGAATAATATTGAATTTTATCCATACATGCGGAGTAACTTTGTTGCAAGTTTCCCTTTCATTTACCCAAATCTGTCTCTTCAGTTGTGACGCTGGCAGTAACGTAGGGAAGGAAGGGATTGTTATGCAATCACTACCAGCCAATCTATACCTTCGTCCACACCGTCGATCGAGGATGCCCTTCCGCGGCTTGACACTGCTCATTGACAAACTTTGCTCATAGAAAAGGGAATAATCCGTTCGTTGATGTCTCGGCTGCGTGCGACTTGGCCGAACACGATAAGGATCGACATTGTTGTTTGAGGAAAAGGACGGAGGCTAGCCTCGATCTTGTCGTGGGGAAACGGTGCCAGAGTAGAAAGGAAGAATGAATGCTATGGGGAAAATGGGGGAAGAATCGATAAGCTGGGAGTCGATCTCGATGGTGCGAAAGATTGTTGGAGACGAGCCAGCGAACGAGAAGAAAAACGGGGAAGAAGAAAATGGAAACGAAATTCAGAGGGCGTGCTGTTCATCACCCGCGCAAAGAAGGGGGTTGAAATGACATACCCATTATACCCTTATGGGGTTCTCACAATTTAGGCCGTCCATCCACTAAGTAACGGTGTGGATCATTGTTGTATTTTCACTCTTAGTGCAACATGTTGTATTGGGTGCACCCTTAACATGCCCTCCGAAGTAAGGAAAACATGTCTATTATTGGATAGCTTGTCACATGCTGCCCTGTTGGGTGGTAGAGGAAATTTGCTTTGTTTGTCTGTTTGCTAGCAAACTCCCACACAAACTCAGCTTCAATTCGTTCAGCCTGAAATTATCCACGGAAACAATGGGGCTGCTTTTTATCATGGCCTTAATTTCTACAGCTGTCAAACTTACTCTGAGTAACAAGGCCAAAATTTCAGCCCCAGCACCATTCAACAGCCAACTTGGGCTTTAAATGGAGCCGACAGAAGTTTTACAAGCTTTACCATCCGTGCCACCCTCTTAGGGGTCTAGCAGTGTGTACTGACAGGGAAGAAGGTAGGCTAACCAGGCAGACATATCAGAGCCTTGTGGCATGAACGTGTGATCTAAAATCGACGGAAACAAATGCAAGGCAGCTGCTACAATGAGGACTGAATAATTAGCAGCAACAAAACATTAGGTAGGCATAGCAACCTCAGGGCCTAGGATAGCCTTTTTGCATGCCTCGATGAAGATAAATTCAAAGTGAAACCCCACTTGGATGCTGCAAATATTGGATTTTTGGGACCTGTGGGGAAAGGAAAGAAAATAAAAAGATAAATTTTAGCTATCCAAATTACTGTAATAACTCCACATTTTACAATCGTTACTTATTATTTTCTATTGAAACTTTTATTTATTTTATTTTTGTTTATTTTATAATTGACATTATTTTCTTTATTCCTCTAAGTAAATGGATGTGTTTAACTCTTTTCATAAAATAATATGAGAGCGTTCCTACTAAGTCATGCCAACTTGACTCACTTGGAATCCACATGTGGATTCGTGGGTGAATTAGGGGTGTACGTCAGATGGGCTTGGGATGGGTTTGGTCTTGCTCAATCCTAACTCTCACTTTTACAATCTTTTTTCAACCCTAACCCTAACCCTCACTTTTATAACTTTTTCCCAACCCTAATCCTAACCCTAACCTTACATGTGCCGGATGACTTTGGGTTCAGATTCAGGTTGAAAGATTATGACAAACCAAATATCAATCAATTTTTTTCACGTGGAGTTGGATGGAAGGATCGACCTTGCAAGGCCTGACCATTTGTCGCTTTCTATAAAAGTGTTCCACTGATCTCGAGACATATATTTTGTTCAATTTGTATATTTCAATTTAGTGAATTTGGTTAGACCACGCCAATTGAAATTAATGCGATTTCAATCTCTTGATTCTAAGTTGTTTGTTTCATCTATTACTCTGTTATAGTTCTGTGATATGTGAGAAATTGATAATGTAATTAGAAGAATATATTAATTATCCATATGTGTCAAACATAATAAGGGTACTGATGATAAATGTTGCATATATACATGTGTGCTCAATTGCCAACTCGAATTAATTTGAATAATTTATTAAAATGAAAAGGAGTATGAATGATTTAGAATGATATAACAAAATGTATATGGAGCTTTAAAATATGACAATTATAGTAAAAATTATATCTATGTTACCACTGTTATTTAGGCATTTTTTTTTAATGAAGGGATGCAGGTTTGGATTGGAGCGGGTTACCCAACCCCCTTAATTGCCCCTAACCCTAAGTAGGTGCAGGTTTTGATTGAATAATAGCTTCCCAACCCAACCTAAAATCCGAGTTTGGGTTAAACCCGCCCCGACTTACACTCTTAGGGTGGATATAGTAGACTTTCTTACAGATTAATGAGGGTCTCACATAAGCGCACAGTGCATTTGAATTGGGGGTTCAACTCGGGTCATTTGAGTTAAGTTCTAAATTTTCAACCCTAACCCTAACCTAACTCTATTTTTAAAACCTCAAACTTAACCCAAAATCAATAGGTCAAGTTTAGGTTGAATTCGGGTTAAATTTAGGTTGAGGTTGAAATGGGTTTAGTTTGTTGAAAATAGACAAAAAATATTGAACGATACACAAAAAAATCTTCATTATTCATTATAAACTATAACACAAATTATTTACACTTCTTAAGTTCTAATGAATAAAAAATTAAATATTTAGTTATGAAATTTGAAAACATGATATACTTGAACAATCAAAAGCTAATAGGCAACAATAGTTACAATTCACAATAGATAAAGACTGGTGTGGTTGGCTAGTTGAGGGCTTGTTGATCAATGCCTACTTCAATCAAGAAGATGGAGAAATAGAGAAAAGCCTCAAAAATAGAAAGATGGATAACCGCAAATGACATAAGTTTCAAAATTAGTGGGGAAAAGAAGAGAACCGGAAAATACACATGGGGATTTTGAAAGTTAAAATTCTTGAGATGGGAATAGAAGGAACATGGGATTTTTAAAAGCCTTGATAGATATCTACTTGGCTTAGCTGTGTAGGTTTAACGATTAGATCTAATGACTTGGCTGTCTTATTGCAAACTTCTATGGAAGATGACTCGAACGATAGCAGCCCTTTACATCTCCATTCAACTTTGTAAAGGGGATTTTTGAAAAGTTCTAGAAAGAGGGAAGAAGGAAATAGATGGGGATAGAGGACATGGAGCCAGTGACAAACATGGCAACACGGAATTTTGATAGCAGGCGTGGTTGCTTGTGTTGTTGATGGGAGCTGATAGAGATTAAGAGATAAATCTAGGGAATAAGGATAGGTCTATTGTTCAAATGAGGATGACAAAAGAAGCAAGAATCTATGTAGGTAGACTTCTACTCTTTTTAAAAATTTACATTTTTGTATGAGATATATAACTTAGTTAGATTTTGGGTTGGGTTGCTGTCATCCTTACACCAACCCAAATTGGATTAACCTAAGTTTTAAATTTATCTAATCTAAATCCTTAAAATTATCAGGTTGGGTCGGGCGGGTTCGGGTCAACCCAACCCAAGTTGCACCCCTAATGAAACTTACTTATTTTATAATTAAATCACAATCATTAATATTATTTTTCTATATTTATAACTAATCTATAAAAAATAATAATGTTTACCATTAAAATTTAATATCTTAATATAATTTAATTCTTACATGGCACACCATAGGAAAATAATGATTTTTAGGTCTTATTCACTTAAGAATTAGAAAATAAAATTATAGTTATATAAAAAAATACATTTAATTTATTTTTACTTAAATTAATTAAAAATAGAATAATATAATTATAGTATATTTATTTTAGAATAAATATATTATTTTTAATTTTTATAAATAATATTATATGACTAATTAACTAGCATAATTACTATGTAACTAATTAAATTTTTACATAATTACTAAATATAATTGTAATTATATTTTGTGCTTATTAAGTGAATAAAGACCTAAAAATATTATTTTCTCATGATATGTCCATATAATTATTAAATTCTATTAAATAATTTACTTTAAATAATTATTATAATTTATATTAATTTAATGGATTTGAAAAATCTTATAAAAAATTTAAAAATAAAAATTTTGCCATATCAAATTTATGCCCAAGATCTAATCTTGGTCATAAATTTAATACAATGATCATTATTAATATTTTATATTTTCCAAGAATAATCAAATTTGTTAATTCAATATAAATTATAGTAATTATTTGAGATTAATTAGCAAGCATGATTCAATCTTTGAATAGGTTGAATATTTTTTTAAAAAGATTATATTAAATAACCTAGGCCTTCATTGACTTAAAAAGCAAAAAATATAATATATTACTTATATAAAAATGAATATTAAGTATTTTTATTTAATCATAAAATAAGTAAGTTCTACTTACAAAATTTGCGTTAAGGCTAATACTTATCCCATTCAAACAGCTCCCTTGTTGTTGCGATTACAAGTTACACAACAATTTGAAAATTTTATGATATTTTATTTCCTATTTGATTAATGTCAACAATGGAATGCATCTAAGATGCTTATCAAATCATGGGATATTAACCCATTAGAGTCTGGCCAACTAGCCATGTAATCTTTTCTTTAAGCCTTACTCGCCACTTGTTCACATCCTCGAATAAAGCAATTACCTAATAGAGCAATTTAAGAGCCCAACAAAATCTATAATCACACAAATAAAAATAAAAGTATTCATCTAGTCAAACCATTCATGTTAAAGGCCTTAAATGAAAGGAATAAGTGCTGTACACTAGCTAATTAAGGGAGATGGAGGTAGTCAAATTAGGGTTGCAACTTGGGTTGCATTGACCTAAACCCGCTAGACCCAACCTGATAATTTTAAGGGTTTGGGTGAGATAAATTTGAAACTTGGGTTCAACCTGACTCGAATTCTAATTTGGGTTGGTGTTGGGTTGATAGCAACCCAACCTAAAACCCACCCAAATTATATATCTCATATAAAAATCTAAATTCCTAAAAAGAGTAGAACTCTACCTGTGTAGATTTTTGGTTCTCTCATCATTCTCATTTGAACAATGGACCTATCCCTATTCCCTAGATTCATCTCCTAATCTCTGCTAACTCCCATCTACTCCAGCACAAGCACCCAAACCTATTGTCAAAATTCCTTGTTTTCCTCTTTTTCACTGGTTCCATCTCCTCTATCTCCATCTATTTCCTTCTTCCCTCTTTCTAGCACTTTTCCAAAGTCCCTTTTCAAAAGTTGAATGGAGCTACAAAGGGCTTTTATCAATTGAGTCTTCCATAGAAGTTTGCAACAACACAACCAAGCCATTAGAATTAATAATTGAACCTACACAGTCAAGCCAAGTAAATATGCATTAGGGCTTTCAAAACCCTTGTTCCTTCTTTCTCCATCTCAAGCATTTCAACCTTCAAAATCTTTATGCATGCTTTCCTCTCTGGTTTTGAGACTTATTTTCATTTATGGTTATCCATCTTTCTGTTTCTAAGGCTTTTTCCTATTTCTTCATCTTCTTGATTGAAGTGAGCAATGACCAACAAGCTCGCAACTATCCAACCACACCAGTCTTGATCTATAGTGAATTGTGACTATTGTTGCCTACAAGTGCTTCAATACTAGTCTGGCTGTTAACTTTCAATTGTTCAATTATATCACATTTTCAACTTTCATAGCTAAATATTTGATTTTATTTATTAGAACTTAAGAAGTGCAAATAATCTAGTGGATATTTAAGATTTTTTGTGTATCAATAAGTATTTTTTGTCTATTTTTGGCAACCTAAACTAGGGGTGCAAATCAGCCCAGTTTATATTGGGTCAAAATTATCCCCCTATATATAAAAATTCTTACCAAACCCTACATATATGGTATGTTAGGTTGATCTCGTCCCAACCCTAACCCTACCTTTCATCATGTAGGTTGAATTCAGGTTAAGTTTGGGTTGACAATATGGGTTGACAACTTGATATCTTCTACATTTTTTAAATCCAATATAACCTTGACTAAGCTAAATTCATATTAATGTTATGTTTATAAATTTACTATTACAACTTATGAGTAATAAGTTAAAAAGGCATACCTTGTTCAAATTTATATTTAGCTCTCCCTTTTGCCTTCTTAAATCCCCTTAGTTTTAAGCTTCACCCTCCATATTGCAACTTAATTCCTAATTATAGTGAGCTAGAGGAGATTTGTGGGGAGGAATTAGCCTAATTGGTCTCACTGTCCTAGGCCTTGACTAGTTGACCTTATTATCCACACTAACAACTTTGATTTGGGTAGGTTTAGGTTGCCAATTCAAGCCTTAAACTTTTCTTTCTCATGTGGACAAGAAATTCCTATCTGTAATCCCCAAAATCTTCTCCCTTTCATTGAAAGCTTAAGAAAATAGAAGGAAAAAAGGGACAAATTGTTTTACCTGCCGTGAAGTAACCTTCCAACATGTTCGCCTTCAACTTTTAGTAGCTGGTAACAAGACTATATTGCCTTTGGTTCTAGTAGTAGCAGCATAAAGGAAAAATGGCGTTGAGCAGCTAGAAGATGGGATAAGATAGTAGCTTAGCAGGTGGCAATTGAGGAAGAAGAGCCCGACAAACTATTTTGTAGGAGTAGCGGAGATGACTATTTGGGAAGACAACCAAGCGACAATAGTCCCTTTCATCGAAGGAGCAGAGAGGAGATGAGGAAGACCAGCGAGCCAAGGTATTCCTTTGCCTAGCAAGAGTAGAGAGTGAAGACGATGAAGACGACCTAGCGATGACATTTTCTCGTAACAAATTTAGGTTATTTTGGACTCTAGGTAGCTAGATAGAGTATATAGGAGTGGTTTAGGTTTTTTATATATTTATTAATAATGCGGGTTGGGTTGGGTTGGTTTTGTTTTTTACCACATTAACCCGTCTTGACCTAGATTTTCAATTTGGGTTAGATTTTCCAAACTGAGCCCCCAACAAAACCAAGGAGGTTGTCCCAGACCGGTGCTAAAAAGGTTTAGGTCAACCCACCCTGATTTGCATCCCTAACCTTAAGCCCATTTCAACCTCAACCCAAAACAACCTATTTAATTTGGGTTAGGGTTAAGGTTGAAAATTTAAACCTTGGGTTAGGGTTAGGGTTGACTTCAACCAGAACTTGAATGACCTAAGTTGCACCCCTAGCCGTGTTGGACATTCTTGTGCACCCATTTTCCCCTCCTTGTTGTCTCTCCCAACTCTAGCTACCCTTGCAGCTTGTAACCCCAAAACCCATCACCGTCCTTCCAAAATTGAGCATAGTGACAGTGGTGGAAAGAAGAATCTCTATCTTCTCTCCCTCATGCAGTGCCTAAGCTTGAATCCATTTGGGTTTTAGACTATTGCTAATGAAAACCTAAAACAAATAACCAACTAGACAATTGATAGAATAGTGACAATGGCAAGTAAAAGAAAAGCAACTTTGTAGTGAAGGAAGAGTCGGTGACACTCTATTCCCCTCTAAACAAAGCCAGTAATGGCGTTTCTTCCACAAATTAGTATCCCTTCCTTCTTTGGCCATCGTTGATGACACAAAATACTTCTCTGCATTTCAACATTTCTTTTGTCATCTGGCTATACCCTATTTTGCTACCTTTGCCAACACCCATTTGTTGAACATATTCTCTTATATAGCTTAATTTTGATGATGAACATTTTTAACCAACTATGTTTTGATAATGAGCAAAGACATGAGTGAAATATTAAGGTACTAATAATTTATTCTTAAGTGTTTGCAGAAACATTTTTCAATAAATCCTGAGAACAACCTTCATAATAATTAAATAAGTTGTAAGTAACCTTTCAAAGGAAGAAAACAAGTAAATACTCAAAGATAACCATGTATAAAACTCAAAATATACTCAGAAGAACACTTAGTTGAAGAAAATAAAGTTTCAGAATTATTTCAAGAACATCAAGGTTACAGTTAAACACCTTCGGAGTTAGTTAAGCACTTTGAAAGAAAACTTTAGAGTTAATAAAGAATTTTGGAAGAAATGTTAGAGTCGATAAACCTCTTTAGAATTAATCAAGCTCTTCAAAAATAAAAATAAAATATCTTCAAAGTTGGGGAAGAACTTCAAAAATAGAAGAAAATCCCTTCAGAATCACAAGCTTAATAACTTTAGAGATAATGGAACGCTTTGGAATTAAGACAAGGATTTACTCATCCTTTAAAGTTTTTTTTCCAGAATTTCAACTCACTACGCCTCACTCCAACAAGCATTCAAAGCCACCTTTTTAACCACTCTTAGAGATTGACTTTTATTGCTTACTATCATATTCATTTTGTTTAATACTGCTTAATATCATACAAACCAACCTAAATAGAGGCATCAATATTTGTACACAGTTGTTTACTTTTGCATTTGAGGAAGCAAGTAGGAAACTTGCTTAGGTAGTTGTAAAAGTTAGTTGGTGAGCTTGGAAACCAACAAGTGTATTTATTTGATCAGAAGAGTGCTGATGAAAGAGAGTGTTAGTGGAACCTGAGTTTTAGCAGAGAAGGCTAACTCAGACAAGTAGAGTAAGAACATAAGTGGAGGGTTGAACTATTATAAAACACTTATCTAAGTGCTTTGTGCTATCAATTTTTCCTTTATTTTTGAACTATAGTATTTATTTGACCAAAAGTTTTAAAGACTCAATTCACTCATCCTCTTGAGTCACCATCTAAACGGGACCAATAATTGATATTAGAGCAGCCTTCACTTGTTATACCTTACAATTCCATTTATATAACTTGTGAAGAGATCCCAGTGGACAACTATTTCCATAATACTTCTACTAAAGGTTAATCTACTTCTAGACCTTCACTATTCAATGGTACAAATTATGAATACTGGAAGATGAGAATGAAAAAGTTCTTGATTGCCTTAAACTATCAGCTATGGAAAACCATTAAAAAAGAAATTATTATCCTAAACATTGAAGATAAATACACTATTAAGGATATTTAAGCACCCGAAGAAGATACTAAGGTAAAGAACTGCCTTTACTACACTCTTATATCCCTTGAGTTTGACAAAATATCTTCTTATGATATAGCAAAGGAAATCTAGGACAAATTATAGGTTGTACACGAAGGCATAAAACAATTAAGAGAAATTAAAATAAATCTTCTTATACAGGAATACGAAGCTTTCAACATGAAGGAGATAATCAATCTTAGATATGTTTGAAAGATTTCAAAAGATAACAAATGGGTTAAAGAATTTAGGAAAAAAGCATGCAGAGTCCAAAATGGTGAAGAAAATTTTGAGATCCTTATCAAAGCAATGGATGCTCAAAGTGATAACAATCCAGGAAGTAAAGAATTTAGACACAATGAGCCTAAAAGAGCTCATGGGTTTTTTTATGATTCATGAGATATTAATGAAGTAAAAAAGTACAAAAGAACCTAAGAGCAAGAAAGTAATTGCTCTTAAATCTGAGTGGAGATGAAGACGAGGAGATGATAATGATTATAAGAAGACTAAAGAAGAAAAAGTTTGGAAATAGTTCAAGAAATAACTTTGGAAGAAAGGATAGAAAGAATGAAACACCCACGTGTTACAACTGTGGAAAGCCTAGGCACATGAAATTTAATTGACCAAAACTAGACATGAGGCAAAATGATCAGCAAAAAAAAACCATATAACTTATACTTTGATAGGAAGAATAATAACACTAGTAACAACAACAATAATAGAACAAACAAAAAATCTCAGAAAAAAAGAAAGCTCTATCAACATGGGAGATGCTAGAAAACATAATAAATGAAAGCGAGAGTGAAGAGGAAAAAGAACATGAAGCTCAAATCAGCCAACTCTCTCCAAACAGAAGTAACTAAGATGAATTCCATATGGGAATCAACTTCATAGAAATCCATGAAGAGCAAGTAAATTCTAATTCTGAAACTCCCAATCATGAAGAAATATTAAAAGAATTATATTCAAATTTCATGATTTTAAAATAGAAGCACAAAGAGACTAAAAAGGTATTAGAATAAATGCATGGTTTCGATGACAAACAAAACCTGATTAAAGATTATGTACTAATAATTGTTGCCAAATTTTTGGTATGTAGAAACAAGTTACAGGTCTTACAAAAATGAACACAAAAAACATATTCTAAGGTGTCAAGGCTTGGGTAAGTAAAGAAGCAAAATATGAAGTGCCGTTATAGACAAAGTACAAATGAAAAGGATTCAGTTGTTTCATTTCATCTATCGAAGTGGAAGCTTATATCTAATGGATGCAAAGTAGTATGCATACAACAGACTTCATCTATCATAAGTAAGCCACAGTTACGCCAATGGTCGTCTGTTGAGAATAGATAAAGGAAGAGAAATGAAGATCTTCTAGCATCATATGATAGAGTAAAGACTTCGTATCATAAGTGAGCCAATAATTATCTGCTATGAACAGACAAAGCAGAGAAGTGAAAGTTGTATGGCATAGCAAAAAATTCATTTGGCAGAGTAATAATGTATGTCTGTTCAACTAAGCTCATCTATTATTTGTAACAAACAACACAATAGACAAATCCATGATGAAAATTCATTTGCGCCTCAAAGATTAGTTTATTACTTATAATAGACATACCATCAGATGAAGAAACGAAGAAAATCCATCTGTGCTCCAACAGTCCGTCTATTACTTATAACAAACAGCTCAACAGATAAAGTGCTGAAGAAACAGTAATCCGTGCTTCTATAGTTTAATAGACAAAGCACTGGAAAGGATGATTCATTTGTTATTTACAAAAGATAAACCAGAAGATGAAGGAACTTTGTCTTATGAATAGTTAGACAAATACTTTGTCTCTCATAAGTAAAAGATGTGCAATGGTCAAACCAAATTGTTGGTTTTTATTTAGCATTAATAACTCCCTTTTTGTATTAATGAAAGAGTCAGCCATTGCAGCAATACCTTGACTAGAGCTTATTAAGAAACTGAAAATCATCTTTTCTAAGGTCAGCATTGTATGCATTTCAACAGACGAGGATTAAGCAGAAGTCAGAGAATTCAAATATGCTAATCAAAATGGTCTTCTATCATTAATGGAGCTCACCTACCATTAACAGCTAGAATTTAAAGCATCTACAAATGAAACATCGTTGGAACAGGATAAAGGAACCTGAAGTATTAAGAAAAGTATGCAAAATTATCTTGAGAGCATTTACCAATCTAAGCTAAACCTTCTGCTATTCTTCAAGAGTTAAGAGCCTTGTATTCAAACCTTCTTTAATTTTCTTTGAAGGCTTCTAGCTGCCTTTCGGGAAGATCATTTACTTCTACATTTAATTTTTAGAAACCTTCCTCTGTGCTTATTGAGAAATACCTGTGCTTCAATTTCTAATATTCATTCTTTGTAAATTCCTTGAGCTAGTGGTTGAGACTTGACTCAAGAAGAGCTGTAACTATCTCAGACAATAGCTATTTATTCACATTCCCTAAACTTGGAATCTAGAAAAGTGCTAGGAGCACTATGAATACACCCCCTAGAGATAGAATATAGAAGAGTGCTAGGAGCACTATGTTTATGCCCCCCTAAAGATGAAATTTAGAAGAGTGCTAGGAGCACCATTGTATTTCTGCTATTGGGAATAGTGAAATTCAAGACACTAAGAGGAAAATATTCTTGGAAGAGTGGGCTAGAGTGTTTACTTGAACTACTATAAAAATTCATGTGTCTTATTTACTTGTGCTTTAGTCGATTGAGTGATTGATTACTTGAGGGACTATTAATCCTAAAGGGTTGAGCAATAATTTTTAAGTACCCAATTCACCGCTCCCCTCTTGGATTTTTGCCTAATCTTTGAGATTAACAAGTGGTATTAGAGCAGACTATATAAACACTTATAGTGATCTAATAGCAAACCTATCATCCTCATTACAAATATTCGCTGAGGGGTAATCGTCTAACCGATCACCCTTATTTGATGGAACCAACTTCACTTACTGGAAGTTGAGGATGAAGCAATTCATTATAGCTAATGATATGGAGTCTTGAAGGGCTATTAAAGTTAGAATCACTCTTCCCACTACTGAAGTAGATGCATGGACTAAAGAGGAATCTACCTCAGCCCAGAATAATGCAAAAGCTATGATTTTTTTTTATTTTGTGAACTATCTTCATCTGAGTTTGATAGAGTATCTTCTTACACTATGGCAAAAGGTATTTGGGATAAATTAGTGTCTATATATGAAGGATCCTCATGAGTCAAGGGAACTAGAAGAAATATGTTGATAGGAGAACTAGAGAATTTTAGAATGAAGGAAAAAATATATAAAAAAATATATGCTCATTTTCTAAAATTACTAACACTTTAAAAGGATTGGAAAAAAGTTACAAATTCTAAATAGATCATGAAGATACTGAGGGCTCTACCAAAATTCTGGAACCACACTAATAAAAGAAGCAAAGGATCTAAATACTCTTTTGGTGGATGATCTTATTAGCTCATTGATGTCATACGAGCTGATCAAAAATAAGAGAGAGGAGTCAATAAAGCCAAATAAAAGTATTGTTCTCAAAGTGACAAAACAAAGCAGTAGTGATCCAACATCACAATCTGAAGATGATATGCCCATGTTGATCAGAAATTTTAGAAAGTTTGTAAGAAGCAGCAGAGGCAGCACCTCAAGAAGACAACCTAAACGACAGAAGGAAATGGTTGAAAGAAAGAAGAATCTCCCTACATGCTATAAATGTGGAGGGATCAGACACATGTTTTTTGAGTATCCCAATGAAGAAAAAGTAAATATAAATGAGAAGGATGAAAAAAAGAAACACTTCAACAAGTCTTTAAGAAACCAAGCTAGAGGAATGTATGTAAATGATGAAGATTCATTAGGGACAAGCTTGAGTGAGAAGGGTGATAATAAAGTTGGACACATTATAAGAATATGCTGTATGGCTCAAATGGAGAATGAATCAACAAATCAAATCACCATCAAGGAGCAATGCACAATGGAGCTAGAGATAGAGGTAAACTCCTAATATTCTTATAGTCCTAACTCTTCAAGCCTAAATAGCACTTGTGTCAAATGCAAAAAGTTGATGAGTTATAACAATCATATAACTCTCTTTTCAGTAAGTTTGAATCACTTGGCCAGAAACTTACTAAAAAAAGACACTTTGATGTAACTGTCGAAGTAAATTCTATTCTAATAGAAAAAAGTCTATCTCTACAAAAAGAGGCTAAAAATCTGAAGAAAGAGATAGAAATATTAAAATACATGTTGAGCAAATTCTCCAATCCAAGAGAATTTGTGACCAAGATCATGAGAATGATTGATCAAACCAACAAAAAGGGACTTGGTTGTGGACAGTCAAACGATGAAAACTCACAAAAATTTGCTGGATGGTCCAAGGGAGTGAACCTCACAGAAGAAAGGGAAAACTATCCAAATATTAGAAGGTTCATGGGTTATCCCTAGGTAAAGGTTCATGGGTTATCCCTAGGTAAAGAAACTAATGGAATATAATGCACCTAGCGAAATTTTAAATACTTGTTATTTTTGTAATAAAATTGGACATAAAGTGTATGATTGCTATACCAAAAAGATGCAAGAAAAAGATGCAAACATAAGATGAAAATGCGAGGAATATGTACAAACTTTTACCACACATAATTTCACTAATGCCATTGGACTCAATACTTGGGTACCAAAGAGGTAAGAATAAACCTTGTTTTGAATGCGGGTAAGTCTCAAAGCTACATTTGGCAATACATGGTTCATGGATAGTGGCTACTCAAGACATATGACTGAGAACAAAAGCTATTCAAAGAATTGAAGTCGATAAATGGAGGAATTGTAGCATTCAACAACAATGACAAAGGCCTCATTAATGGAATAGGTGAAATTTATGGTTTATTCAATGCATGCATAGAAGATGCATTATATGTAAAAGGACTGAAGCACAATCTGCTAAGTATTAGTCAATTATGTGACAAGGGTCATGAAGTTGTGTTTGAACCATCTGCTTGTAATATATTCAATATAAACAATGAAATATTGTCTAGTGAAAAAAGGTATGAAAATATTTATTTAGTACAGCTATATGATATTATTGAAAAATGCTTAATTGCAGTTAAAGATGATCTATAGTATGGCATAAAAGGATGAGACATATCAATATGTTAAATATCAGATCTTTCTGGAAAAAGGATCTTATGATTGGTATACCAAAATTAAACTATGACAAAAATCAAATATGCAAATTTTGTTAATTGTCAAAACAAACCAAAGTATCCTTCAATCCTAAAAATGGGGTATATACATTCAAACCTATGGAACTATTGCATATGGATCTATTTGGACCATCAGACATTGTCACTCTCGGAGGAAAAAGATATGTATATGTGATAGTAAATGGCTACTTTAGATTTACATAGGTAATTCTCTTGACTAGCAAAGATGAAATATTTTCAATATTTCATACATTTTCAAAGCTAGTTCAAAATAAAAAATAAATTTCTATTGTGTCTATTCGTAGTGATCATAGAGATGAATATGAAAATAGAAAATTTATTAATTTTTATAATGAAAAAGAGATTCACTATAGTTTCTCATCCCCCAGAACTCAACAAAATAGAGTTATGGAAAGAAAGAATTAGACAATTCAGAAAATGACCAGCACCATGTTGAATGAAAGTGAATTGTTTAAAAGATTTTGGAGAGAAGCGGTTAGTACAACTTGGCATTTGCTGAATAGGGTTACCATATGAGCAATCTTAAAAAAACCTCATATAAGCTTTGGAAAGGAAAGAAACCAAATATCTCATATTTTCATTCCTTTGGATGCTCATGCTATGTACTGAACAATGAGAAAGATAACCTTGGAAAGTTTAATTCAAAAAGTGATGAAGCTATCTTTCCCGGTTACTCTTCTAACAACAGAGCATTTAGAATATACATCAAGAGAAAATGGGTTGTAGTGGAATCTATATATGTTAAATTTGATGAAGCAAGTATAATCCCAAGAAAGGAGTGTGATAGTGATGTAGATGAAGCTGCAACAAATATGAACAAGTTCAATTTGAAGGATCAAGAGGATGACACAAACTGTGAAGACATACAAATTTTAGAAAATGAAGAGAAGGTAAGAGTAGGTAATGTTCCCCATCAACCTCCTACTGATTTGAGATTTATTAGTGCTCATCCTAGAAAATAAATTATAGAAAATGATTATGTTATTGTCAAAACAAGAAGATCTATGCAAAATATACGTGGTCATTATGTTTTCATTTCTACAATTGAACCAACTAGCATCGATCAAGCTTTAAATGATAAAAATTGAATTATTGCAACGCAAAAAGAGCTTAACTAGTTTGATGAGAATTAGTTCCCAAATCAAAGAATGTTGATATAATTGGAACTAAATGGGTTTTTAGAAATAAAATGGATGAGAGTGGGTTAGTTGTAATAAATAAAGCATGATTAGTTGCTAAGGGGTATTCCCAAGAAGAAGGAATTGACTTTGAAGAATCATATGCCTCTTTAGCTAGATTAGAAACCATTAGAATGCTACTCGCTTTTGTATCTTATAAGAACTTCAAGTTATTTCAAATGGATGTAAAGAGTGTATTTCTAAATGGATATTTAAGTGAAGAAGTGTATGTAGAGCAACTCTCTGGTTTTGAAAATGATGATCAACCAGATCATGTCCATAAGCTCGCCAAAGCATTAAATGGTTTGAGATAAGCTCCAAGAGCTTAGTATGAAAGCTTGAGCAAATTCTTAAGCGATCTAAATTTAAGAGAGAAAAAGTTGATATTACCTTATTTATCAAAAATATTGATAAGGATATCTTGATAGTTCAAATTTATGTGGATGACATTATATTTGGAGCTACTGATAAAAAACTCTGTCAAGATTTTTCAAAGATCATGTAGGTTGAATCTAAAATGAGTATGATGAAAGAATTGAACTATTTCCTTGGATTACAAATCAAGCAAAGAGATGATGGAAACTACATTTACCAATCCAAGTATACTAGAGAGATGCTGAAGAAGTTCAAAATGGAAGAAATTAAGGCAAGAACCACTCTAATGAGCATATTAGCAAGGCTAGACAAAGATGAAAAGGGTAAACTTGTAGATCAAAAATAATATAGAAGTATGATTTGATCTGTTCTTTATCTTACTGCATTTAGACAAAATATTCTCTTTAGTTTATGCCTGTGTGTTAGATTTCAGTCTAGTCCTTGGGAATCTTATCTTACTGCAGTGAAACAAAATTTTAAGTATCTAGTTGACACACTAAATCTAGGACTCTATTATCCCAAGGGAACTGGTTTTGAACTCATTGGATATTCAGATGCTGACTTTAAAGGATACAAAGTTGATAGAAGAAGTACTAGTGGAACTCGTCAATTCCTAGAAAATAGTCTAGTATCATGGTTCTCTAAAAAATAGACTAGTGTTTCTCTCTCTATAGTAGAGGCTAAATATATAACAGCTGGAAGTTGTTGCGCTCAATTTCTATGGATGAAACAATAACTTCTGGATTATGAACTAAGCTATAGAGACATACTCATCAAATGTGACAATACTAGTGCAATATGCTTGACAAAGAACCTTGTTCTACATTTGAGAACCAAGTATAGAGAAATTAGGCACCACTTTATTAGAGATCATGTAGAAAAATATGATATATGCTTAGAATATGTGCCGAAAAATGCTTAGGTTGCTGACATTTTTACTAAGCCACTGCCCTTAGACACCTTCTGTAACATTAGAGGAGAATTAGGCATGAATAATGTGATCATCTGAGAATAAAATTTTTTAATGTATCTATACCTGAAACTGCAATGTTGAATTTGCCTTCATGAGACTAAACTTCATTTCAAGCGAAGTTAGTTATTTCTCTATAGTACTCTACTTCACTTCATCTGAATTTTGGTTTTTGAGGTCGAGTACACCTAGTTTTCTTGCCGCAATCAATTTACAACTATCATTATCACATCAGACTCTATTTTTAGCATGAGTTATTCTTTTTTTTCAAAATATCATATTAACTACCTTGTATAGCCCCCACTTCAATCTATTTTAACCCCTGAATCATAATCCTTCTCTACACCACAAAGATGAAGTAACTCAGAGAAGAACACTTCAGAAGCAAGCATAGCAAGAAGACAGTGTGTGGTGGGGATTGAAGAATCAACCATTGCTTCTTCAGTTGTTTCAGTGGAGGGATGATAATGCTTCTATCTACACCTATCTTACACAAGCATTTCTCTTCAAACTCTGACTTTGTAGACTTTATTATTCAATCTCATCATTGCTAGGTAGCCTTGATTCACATATTACCATCATCTTGGCATTTGAAGAGGAGGAGAATGGAAAAATCAAGTATATTACATCAATTTTCAACCCCTCATCTTCCCATCCACCATCCAAAACCTTAGTTTCTCACACTTGAAGAAACCTCTCCAAATTTTAGATGCACATCTCCCCAGTATGTGGAGACCCCTTCTTCAGGGTCCACCACAATCTCTCACTCCATCTCTCTAAACTTAGAATATTTGTATCTAAGCCAATCTGCTTTGCACCTTTGCTTGTACTGAAATGAAATGAAATAATATCTTTACTTGTTTATCTCTTTACTGGGAGTGGATGTTTCTTTTTGCTTTTGACAAAAAGGGGGAGAAAGAATCTACAAATTATCTCAAAAAGGGGAATGTAAAAATGCATAATTTTCAAATAATCAGGGGGAGCATACATATAAAATGAGTCAAGGAAAATATCATAATAGTGGCAACTTGAGAAATGATTAAACTTTGCAAGTTTTTTAATTGCATACATTTAGGGGAAGATTATCTTTTATGAGATAATTTTTAATTAAGTTTTGTCATCATCAAAAAGGGAGAGAATGTTAGAGTAAATACATGGTTTCGAAGATAAACAAAACTTGACTAAAGATTATGTACTAATTATTGTTGCCAAGTTTTTAGTATGCAAAATCAAGTTGCAGGTCTTACCAAAAATGAGCACATAAAACATATTCCAAGGCATCAAGGGTTGGGCGAGTAAAGAAGCAAAAGATGAAGTGCCGTTACAGACAAAGTATGGATGAAAAGGATTTAGCTATTTCCATTTATCTATTGAAGTGGAAGATTATATTTGATGGATGCAAAGTAGTATACATACAACAAACTTTGCTATCATAAGCAAGCCACAGTTAAGCCAATGGTTATCTGTTGAGAACAAACAAAGGCAGAGAAGTGAAGATCTTCCAGTAGAGTAGAGAAATACAAAAAATTCATCTATCATAAGTGAGCTAATGATCATTTTCTATGAACAGATAAAGTAGAAAAGTGAAGGTCATATGGCAGAGCAAAAAGTTCATCTAGTGGAGCAATGACATTTGGCTGTTCAACTAAGCTCATTTATTATCTACAATAGACAACCCAACAGATGAAGCTGTGAAGAAAATTCATCTGCGCCTCAATGATTATTCTGTTACTTATAACAGACAACCCATCAGAAGAAGAAATGAATAAAATCTGTCTGCACTCCAATAGTACGCCTGTTACTTATAACAAATAGCTCAATAGATGAAGCACTGTGGAAATAAGTCATTCGTACTTCTACAATTCAACAGACAAACTACAAGCAAAGCATTGGAAATGATGATTCGTTTGCTACTTATAAAAGACAAACCAGAAGATGAAGGAACTTTGCCTTATGAACAACTGGACGGGTCTATCATAAGTAAAAGATGTGCAATAGTCAAGCCAAATTGTTGGTCTTCATTTAACATTAATAATACTCTTTCCATATTGATGAAAGAGTTAGCCATTGCAGCAATACCTTGACCAAAGCTTATTAAGAAACTGAAAATCATCTTTTCTAAGGTCAGCATTATAGGTATTTCAACAGATAAGGATTAAGTAGAAGTTAGAGAATTCAAATATGCTAATCTGAATGGTCTTCTGTCATTAATGGAGCTCACCTACCACTAATGGCTAAAATTTAAAGTAGCTATAAATAAAGCATCTTTGGAACCGGAGAAAGGAACCAGAAGCATTAAGGAAAGTATTCAAAATTATCTTGAGAGCATTTACTGATCTGAGCTAAACCTTCTGCTATTTTTCAAGAGTCAAGAGCCGTGCATTTAAACCTTCATTAGATTTCTTTAAAGGCTTCCACTTTTGCATTTAATTTTCAGAAACCTTCCCCTGTGCTTATTGAGAAATACCTGTACTTCAACTTCTGATATTCATTATTTGTGAATTCCTTGAGCTAGTGGTTGAGACTAGACTCAAGAAGAGTTGTGACTATCTAAGTGCAGACAAGAGCTATTTATTTATGCTCCCTAGAGCTGGAATCTAGAAGAGTGCTAGAAGCACTGTGAATATACCCCCTAGAGCTAGAATATAGAACAGTGCTGGAAGCATAGTATTTATGCCTCCTAGAGCTGAAATTTAGAAGAGTGCTGGATGCACTATTATATTTCTGCTATTGAAATTAGTGGAAACCAAGACACTAAGAAGAAAGTATTCTTAGAAGAGTAGAGTAGAGTGTTTACTCAAACCACTATAAAAATTCATGTGTCCTATTTACTTGTGCTTTAGTCGATTGAGTGATTAATTGCTTGAGGGACTATTAATCCTAAAGGGTTGAGTAATAATTTTTAAGTACCCAATTCACCCATCCCCTCTTAGGTTTTGCCTAATCATTGGGACCAACAAAAGAAGCTTAAGAGAATTACAAATGATGCTTCAAATGAAGGGAGAAAATTTCAAGCTCAAGAGTAACCATAATACCAATGGCATAATTGAGCAAGTCGTAGATGAGAACAATGCTTTGAAAAAAATATTGACTTCCACCTTGTTAAGAATAAAACCTACAAAAAGAGCTAGACATCAGCAACATAGGAAACAAATTGGAATCTTTATGAGAAAATTTGAGCCCAAACAAACCATGATTTGGGTTCCCAAGATAGTTGCAAATGTACTAAATGCAACCTGATTTCCTTTAGTCAAAACAATAATGCCCAAGAAATAATGGGCACCAACATTATCTATAACTAATCCACCAGGACGCATTTCCAAATGGGTACTAAAAGTTAAGACTTAAATTTATCCATGCAGATGTGCTTAGGAGCCACAAAGAGCAGCATGTGGTATATTGATAGTGGTTGCTTAAGGCACATGATAGGGAATAGAAAGCTACCATGGAGCTGAAAATGAAATCTGGTGGAGCAATAACCTTTGCTGATAATGGTAAAGGTAGAGTAGCTAGGATTGGTAAGGTTGACCAACCACTATGTACTGCTATTTTAGATGTGCTTCTAGTAGAATGATTGAAACACAATCTTCTTAGTGTGTCAGTTTTGTAAATAAAGTTGTATTTGAGTCTCAATCCTATTCTGTATTAGATAAGTCTCAATCAGTTATAATATCTAGTAGATGACATAGAAATATATATTTGGTTAGTCTTTCTGATATTCAAGCTAAATGTCTTATTGTAAATGACAATGAACCCATGTTGTGGCACACAAGGCTAGGACATATTGATTCAAAGGCTCTAGTTTTAATGATTAACAAAACTTGTTAATGACTTGATTTAAGCTAATACTTATATTGCTAAGATTTTCAATTTCGGAGGTAGCTTCAAAGCTGAGTAGAAGCAGCTTCAGAGTAAAAAAGAAGAGCTTTGGAGTTAAGAATAAGGAACTTCAGAGTCAAAATGGAAGCTTCAGAGATTAGTAGAAGAATTTCAGAGTTAAGAAGACAAGCTTTAGAGTTAATGCTGTCAAGCATCGGAGGCAACAACATGAATTCAGAGTTAATGAAGAAAGGAAGCTTCAGAGGCAATAAAGAGGACTTTGGTGGTGGCGCTATTACTTTGGAGGCACGAGAAGAGAAAGCTTCAGAGTTGAAGAAGAAAAGAGTTTTAGAGATAAGAAGAAGAGGAGCTTCGGAGGCAGAAGAGAAGATTTGGAGGTGCGAAAGAGCCATTAAGGTAAGAGCATTTGAAGTTATGACTTCAGATGATCCACAGATGATCCAAGTGCTTTGGAGGCATGAAACACTCACTTCGGATGATCAATACATAGCTTCGGAGGTGCAAAATGCACTTTGGAGTTGATAAAGCATGAGCGCCCACGATAGATGGACTCTAACCTTCGAAGGCTCCAAAAGTGACTTTGGAGAATCTGAAACAACGCAATGAGATAGCGCTGTGTGGTTTACAGCGAGACATTTGCAACGATCAAAAAATTTGGGAAGTAATGACTAGTTTGAAATAGAACTTATAAATAGGAGTTCCAAAGAAACAAAAAGAGGCTTTTTGATAAATTAAACACAAAACAAACACAAGAACTCAATGTCCGAAAAGGTGCATACTCTCCAACAAGCTTCAACAAACAAAGAGATTCAAAGATTTATCACTCAGTCATCAAGGGAGATCAGAAAGCACTATGAGCTTAATGTTTTATTTTTATTACTTAAGCTTAAACTGTATGTACATCCAGGCTTAGTTAGAGGCATTTTATTGTACATATATACCCGAAAAGGTTAAAGTTGCTGGTTAGCTCTTGAGAAACTGGATTATATGAGTTATTTGTGAGCTCAGTAAAAACCAATAGTTATAGAGTTTCTAGTGAGCTCGTAAAACTAGTATTGAGTTCTTGGTTAGCTCGCAAAACTAAGAAAGGTTGTGATTCCACCAGTTATAGTGGAACCCAAGGTTGGGGAAATCTTGAAGAGTGGAGTAAGTGCCAAGAGAGGACTTGAACCAACATAATCCTTGTGTCTTTATTGTTGTGTATTTGTGTGTTTCCACTACATTTATTTTCTATACTTGCACAATCAGTTTGTATTCCTCACACCTCTTGGAATCTAGTTTGCCATAGATAGAATGTGACCAATAGGACATGCCAACAAGAATCTGATTAAAAGATTATACAATAACGATCTTGTTGTTAGTTTACCAAAACTCAAATTTGACAATCAATTGTATGATGCGTGCATGAAAGGTAAGCAAGTAAAAGAATCATATAAGTCAAACAAAGAAGTATACACAACCAAACCCCTTCAGTTGCTACATATGGATCTAGTTGGACCAACAAGAACTAGATATCTTGGAGGAAAACATTATATATATGTCATTATGGATGACTATAGTAGATTTGCCCGAGTAATGTTTCTAGCATCTAAAGATGAAGCTTTTTCAATTTTTGAAGTATTTACCAAACATTTACAAAATGAACAAAACTCTCATATTGTTCCTATAAGGAGTGATTATGGTGGAGAGTTTGAAAACCATAGATTCACTAACTTTTATGAAAATAATGGAATTCTTCAAACTTTATCTGCACCAAGAATACCCCAGTAAAATGAAATACCAGAAAGGACCAATAGATCTTTGCAAGAGATGACAAGGACAATGTTGAGTGAATACAGCTTGCCACAATATTTTTGGGTTAAAGCAATGAACATTGCATGTTATCTTATTAATATAATCTTTGCTAGATCCATACTCAACAAAACTCCATTTGAACTATACTATGGCAAGAAGCTAAATATTTTCTATTTCCATATCTTTGGTTGTAAATGCTTTATTCTTAACAATGGTAAGGAAAACCTTAAAAAATTTGATAGCAAATCTGATCAAGGAATATTTTTGAGTTATTCCATTATTAGCAAGACATTTAGAGTATACAACTTGAGACTTAAGATTGTAGAGGAATATATCCATGTTAAATTTATTAAACATACTAACTCAATGAGAAGAACTAGTGATTTTGATGATGAGACAAATAATCTTCCAATAAGTGTGGAGAAACTAAAGTTACAAGATGAATAAGTAGAAGCCCCACTATCAAAGACAACAATGGATGAAGCTGAACCATCCAAAATAGAGGTAAATGAACAAGGTAACACACATCTTCTCAAAAATTGAAGGTTCTTGCATGCTTATCCTGAAGACCAAATAATTGGTGATATATATGACAAAGTTAGAACTAGATCATCCTATCACCAAATATGTGGTAACTTTGCCTTCATTTCCCAATTAGAGCCAACTTGCATAGACCAAGCATTAACAAATGAAAATTAAACTTTAGCCATACAAGAAGAATTGGACCAATTTAAAAGAATGATGTATAGACTCTTGTTTCAAGACTAAACCATCAATCTGTTATATGAACCAAATTGGTCTTTAGGAATAAATTGGATAAATCAGGAATTGTAGTGAGAAATAAGGCAAGATTAGTTGCAAAGTGATATTGTCAATACGAAGGTATTGATTTTGAAGAGTCATACGCCCTTGTTGTAAGGATTGAAGCCATTAAAATGTTTCTTGCATTTGCATTATATGTGGATTTTAAGCTATATCAAATGAATGTAAAGAGTGCATTCTTGAATGATTTCATTAATAAAGAGGTATATATAGAATAATCCTCTGGGTTCAAAGACCCCCATAATTCAAATCATGTCTTCAAACTTAAGAAAACCCTCTATGGTCTAAAATAGGTTCCTAGAGCTTAGTATGAAAGGATAAGCAAATTTCTGGTTGAAAAAGGTTTTTCAAGGGGTAAAATGGATAATATTCTCTTCATTATGCATGCAAAGAATGACATACTCATAGTTTAAATTTTTATTAATGATATAGTATTTGGTGTAGCTAATGAGAACCTTTGCCAATAATTTTCCAAGACAATGCAAGGAGAATTTAAAATGAACTTGATGGGTGAATTCAACTTCTTCTTGAGACTACAAATCAAATAAGAGAAAGAAGGAATTTTCATCCACCAAGTCAAGTATACAAAAGAACTTCTAAAGAAATTCAATATTGAAGATGACAAAAGATATGGAACACCAATGAGTACTTTAATAAAGATGGACAAAAATAAAAGAGGTAAATCTGTCTGTCACAATATCTATAGAAGCATGATAGGATCATTATTATATTGGACTGCTAGTAGACCAAATATAATGTTTAGCATTTGCATATGTGCTAGATTTTAGTCAAATCTCAAAGAGTCATATCTAATTGTTGTGAGGAGAATCTTTAGATACCTATTAGACGCACCAAATGTCGCTTCGTGGTATCCAAAAGGTTTTGATTTTAATTTGGTTGAGTACTCAAATGCATACTTTATTGGATATAAAGTGGATAGATAGAGTACCTTAGGTTCATGTCAGTTTCTAGGGAGCATGATCATATCATAGTTCTCCAAGAAACAGACATCTATTGCATTATCAACTGCTGAAGCAGAATGTGTAGTAATAGGCGGTTGTTGTGCACAAATTTTATGGATAAAACAACAATGAAGTGATTTTGGCCTTAATTTTGTTGATGTACCTATAAGATGTGACAACACCAGTGCCATATCAGACTAAGAATCCAGTTTTGCATTCCAGAACAAAACATATCGAAATGAGGCATCACTTTATCAGAGATCATGTTCAAAATCATAACATCCATTCAGAATTTGTGCCAACTGAAAATCAACTACTAGATATTTTTACTAAGCCTCTTCCAGAAGATAGATTTAGTATTTTAAGGAGACAATTAGGTGTTTTAGACCCATGTGCTTAATTTGCAAATTATAGAACATCTAAGTAATTGTTTATATATATATATATACATTCTCTTCATTGTTTATTTTCTCAAAAAGAATCAAAAACACAAATTAAAAAAATATTAATCTATCACGTCATATCAGAGTCTCTGAAACACATTTTAGACCCTCTAATAATCCACATCGTAGCCTTCGATAACCTATGTTACCTCCAAAGTAAAGTATCAGAGTCACTGAAGCCAAAAAATCTATCTATCATCTATTTGGTTGCCTCCAAAGATCGCATAACTCCTTGTGTGTTTATTTTGGAGCCTTCGAAGGCAAACTCCCTTAGTGCTTTTGAGAAACTGAAATCCTAATAGGTGAGTCTGATAATCCCAAATCATTATAAAACCCTCTAAGACCTCCAAAAACCTAAAACCCCCATTTTCCCTTTGAGCATCCAATATCTCATCTCCAAAGAAACTCTCCATTTTCCCGGTCAATTCAAACTCACAAGCCTTCCATTACATCTTCTTTAGAAGTTAGAAATCCTCATTCTTTTAAATCTGTACTTCACTCTACTGCAATGGCAAGGACGAAAAGAACTAAGTCAAGCATCATAAGAAGGGAAAGAGAAGAACCTCAAAAAACTAATATTTCTAAAAGAGTAAAGCATGGGGATGGCACTCTTGAGGTAATCTTTCTCAATAGAGAAATTGCTTCCTCTTGATATCTTTAAAATTTTAAAAATAAGAAAATCATAAAAGGTAGAGTGTTTAATTTTGAAGCATTTTGAGAAAGAGAAATGAACGTAGAAGCATTTGATTGATTTTGATTTCAAGGATGGGCTGACTTTCTAAGCTACAAGAAAATATATAATCCTAAATTAGTCAAAGCCCTAATTAGTAACCTAAACTCGAGCACTCAAAAATCATGGATAGGAGAAGTTGAGATAAACTTATCCACTAATAACTCGAGAAGAGTTCTCAATCTTCCTTAAATTGAGGAAGAACAAGTAGAATGGCCATCAAGCTGAGCAAGACTATTCTCAGACTTGGTAGGAGTTGAGATAGATGAAAAAGAAAACTACTTACATGCTAGTCATCTGAATCTAAATCTCAAGTTGGCATACACAATGTTGATAAATAATGTGTATCCAAGGATAGGAACCACACAACCCATTTTAGAGAAAGATGCAAAAGTGTTATGAGCTTTGAAAAACAAGAAGAAAGTGAATCTTGTACAAATTATAGTGGATCACCTATACTTAGTGAAATCTACAACAAGATTTCCACTGCCTTATGGGATAATCCTCACAAGGATTCTCAAAGATGGAGGAGTAAATCTGTCTGGAGAAAAGAGAGAAGAGTCTAAGAACTCAGATATAATTGATGAAAGAACTTTGAAGAGAATGAGTTTCAAATACACATCACAAGGTTGGATCAGTGAAAAACCTAGAAGAGCAGAACAACTAAAAAGATCCAAATCAAAAGAAGTAGAAAAGCCAACAAGACAAGAGACTCTAGAAAAAAGAGAATAACCTCTGACAAATGAAGTTCAAATAGAAACAAAAAGAAGAGAAGAAATTTCAAGAGAAGATATAAGAAATGTCAGAGAACAGGAGTCAAAAGAAATTTTGAGAGAAGAAAATGAGATAGCAGTAGCAGCAACCACCTCCTTCACACTCATCAGGTCTACATCTCCAATGAGACCTTCCCATCAACCATCCACACCAACCACTACATCACTCCCTATTACTCAACACACTCCACAAAACCCGGAAAACAGACTTGGACATATTGAGAATCTTTTGTCCTCTCTAGCTCTTCAACTTAACAAAATTGATCATAAGCTAGAAAATCCATATCATCTCTCATCCTTAGAGCTAATAAGATTGCTCAAAGACTTGAGTCTCTAACTTCACTAGCAGAGTCACTTAGGGGTCAAACGTATCACCCACAATCTCTATCTCCCACTTACTTCTCTCCAATCAAATTTCACTCACTAACACCTTCCCCCACACATTCGCCACACTCATGTCTTGCAATTCTAGAAGTTATTCAGCTTGAGGGTGAACCTATTGAAATTTCTTCTACCTCTCCTCCAACATAATCTCCTTCTATCCTTCTCTCAAAACTAAAGCCTTAAAAAAACCACCTGCTACCCCCAAACCAAAACCATTACCCCAACCATCATCTTCTACACCCTCATCATAACCATCCTCTTCTAAATCCAAGAGAAAGCCAAGAATTCCACCTACCAAAGAACACAAAAGGCTCTCTTTCTCGCATCTCCATGTACTATGAAGAATATACTATCAAGATGAATGCCAACATAGAAGCCATCTTAAAAGGCACTCCTATCTTCTTTCCTGAGTTACTAGATCCAAGCTTTTGAGAGTGTATTGATTTCATCTATGTCATTGATTGTGGACCTACAACCTTTTGAGAGTATATTGATTTCATCTATGTCACTAGTTGTGGACCTATAGCCTACACTTATGAACCCCCAACTGCAATTCCAAAAGATTCATTTTCATTCCACCTCCTCTACCAAAAAGAACTAAACCCATCATCTCTAAACAATCCCAGTCCCCTTCTAAACTACTCTCCTCACAACCTCTTAAACTTACACCTATTCCAAAACCTATTAGAGAAAATCCAAAAAATCCAAGTGATTCTGGTGAATCTGGATTTTCATTTTTTTTGATAGATCTCTCTGATGATATTCTCTCTTTCATGATATGCTCTCTTGTAAACTGTGCATTAATGTAATTTTAGTCTTTATGAGAGACATTTCTTTTTTTTTTCCATGTCTTTGTGATATTCCTTTTGTATTCTACCCATGGCAGCTTTATCAATGACATATTCTTTTTTGATTGTCTATCCTTTCTATCTCTTAATCTACCTTTTTGATTCTGACAAAAAGGGGGAGAAAATGCACTAAATATAGTGCACCCATTTAGGGGGAGCTACACTATATTAATAGAAATTCATAATATATCAAATAGACATTTGGCCACCTTAAATCTCTTTATTAAGTATTCTATCTGTATAGTTTTAATAGATGCATCAATCAATGTTTTATCAACATTGAAAAGGGGGAGAATGTTGAACATATTCTTTTATCTAGCTTGATTTTGATTACGAACATTATTAACCAACCATATTTTGATGATAAGCAAAGATATGAGTGAAACATTAAGGTACTAACAATTTATTCTCAAGTGCTTGCAGAAACATTTTTCATTAAACTTTGAGAACAACCTTCATAATGATTAAATAAGTTATAAATAATCTTTCAAAGGAAGAAACCAAGTAAATGCTCAAAGACAACCATGTATAAAACTCAAAATATACTCAAAAGAATACTTAGTTAAAGAAAATAAAGTTTCAAAATTATTTCAAGAACTTTAGAGTTATAGTTAAACACCTTCAGAGTTAGTCAAGCACTTTGGAAGAAAACTTCAAAGTCGATAAAGCATTTTGGAAGAAACGTTAGAGTCGATGAACCTCTTTGGAGTTAATCAAGCTCTTCGGAAATAAAAAGAAAATATCTTTAGAGTTGTTGAAGAACTTTGAAAACATAAAACAATCCCTTTGGAGTCACAAGCTTAATAGCTTTGGAGACAATGGAATGCTTTGGAGTCAAGAGAAGGATTTTAGAATCAATAGGACAAGCTCTTCAGAATTGATAAGGCACTTAAGAGACAGATGTCAAAGACTTTGGACATGATCTTCAGAGTTGATAAGGAACTTTGTAGACAAACGCCAAGTACTTTGGAGATAATAGAGCTCTTCGGAGTCAGCTCACGTACGTCAAAGCACTGCGAAGCTTCGGATTCATAGAATAAGTACTTCAGAGATAATGAACCACTTCGGAGTTATCATTGAATGAACCCGATTAAAGTCACCATGATCACACCACTTTAGAGGCACCAAAACTTTGCTTCAGAGAATCCAAAGATGCAACAATAGGTCATTTGTGCGAAGTATCTCCAAAATGTAATATCGGATCCTCTGATATTATAATATTAGAAACTCTAAAATCACATAAAATGGCTCAATGGTCATAAATTTGAATGTTTTCTCGCATTTATGAGCTTCATCTAATACAACAGAGGTAGTTAGAAGAATCAATATAAAAAATAGTTAAGTAGGAATGAAGGGACAACAAGTTTTTGAAAAGAAAAAAGAAAAGGGAGCATTTACTCATCCTTTAAAGTTTTTTTCTAGAAATTCAACTGCACTACGCCTCACTCTAACAAGCATTCAAAGCCACCTTTTTAAACGCTCTTAGATATTGACTTTTATTGATTATTATTATATTCATTTTGCTTAGTACTACTTAATATTGTACAAACTAGCCTGAACATAGGCATCAATACTTGTACATAGTTGTTTACTTTTGCATTTGGGTATTGGAAGCAAGTAGGAAACTTGCTTAAGTAGTTGTAAAAGTTAGTTGGTGAGCTTGGAAACTAACAAGTGTATTTATTTGATCAGAAGAGTGCTGATGAAAGAAAGTGTTAGTGGAACCTGAATTTAAGTAGAGAAGGTTAACTCAGAGAAGTGGAATAGGAACATAAGTGAAGGGCCGAACCACTATAAAAACACTTGTCTAAGTGCATTGTGCTATCAGTTTTCCCGTTATTTTTGCAATATAGTTTTTATTTGGCCAAAAGTTATAAAAACTCGATTCACCTCACCTCTTGAGTCACTGTCTAAATGGGACCAATACCATTTGCATCTTTGCTTTCCTAGGTGGCATTCTTGTGAAATTATTGTGCCATTCTTATTTTTAATTTCACTTTATTTTTTTTAATACTAGAGATAGATTGCATAACTGTCACTCCTACTATTTGCTTATTGTAGTATGCTATCTCTTCAAATTCTGAAGGTATGAATTGAACTGATTAGTTTTTAATTAATTTGAGAAAGTAAAAATGATATATGAATTTCCCTATTTTCCTCTTTTTTGTTGTAAGGCTACTTTTGCATATTTGACTTATTAAATATAATAAAGCTAGCACCCTAAGCAACTAGCCAATCTATCTCATTGAACTTGCAATGCCTCAGGGGTTAGGTTGATCCAAACACTTATGTTACCTATTACAACCATTTCTACCACCATCTACCTTTATCTGTTTCATGTGGGATTGGTTTAGTTTCACTACTTTGTCATCTTTTAGTTCTATAGGCCTAGTGTTGGCTTCAAAAGATTTTTTTCCCAAAATAAATAAATAAAATATAAGAAAAAAATGTGTGGATGAAAAATGTGTGTGATTATGAGCTTTCCAATCTTTTTAGGCATTAAAATAAAACTTATTGTCATCATTATCTACATTGACCAATGTCCTAACTGATTACTATTGGGGGTAGTAGTTCTTTTATTTAGCTATTCTTCTTTAGAATGGACCATGATCTACATAGTAAATGGAAGTGTTGTAAATTACAATGCTTGAACCTATGACAAACATCATGACATATGTTTGAAATTGACTACCAAGATAATGTAATATCTTCTTAATTTAGGCTATGAATATCATTGAGATCACCATATCCTCTTGGAATCAAAAGTAAATTAATGAATAATCATGGTTTAACCTTGGGATTGGCAGTGAGATTAACCTTATTATAAGCGATATAGCTCTTGAGTTGACAGAGAAATCATAATAGAGTTCCAAAGCATCGGCTTATTTGACAAGAGAAAAATCATTTGGTTATTTTGTCTATTGGTTGCCAATTTTCTAAGGAGATTTCATATGATGGTGGGATCCACCATTGGATTATCATCAGTTGGATGTTACGATCCAATTCATAGAATAGTCAAATTGTGATGTAATCAGATTATGGAGTTATCAATATTAACACAATAAAATTATAATTTTTAGTTTTCAAGAGGGTAGTATATATTGCTAGTGAACCTCTCTTAGGATAGATCTGGATAAAGAAATAAGACCTATAACCTAAAAACTCATTAGTGCTATTCATTTGAGATTATACATTTGAATATTCTACCCACTCATATGTTATTCCACCAAAGTGTTTACTACATGAGGTCCATTCCTTTTTAAGTAAAATAGAGTGAAATTTTTGTCTTGCATTTGGCATTGTCCTTTTCTATCTCAGCCACTCTTGGGAAAGAATGATAAAAGGATCTCTATTTATCTTCTTATTCAAATGCCAATTATTTAACTATTTATTGACTACTATATAGTTTTTGATATAATATAAATAATTATATTTTTAAAATATTATATTTATTTTACAAATTAAGTCATAATTATATTTCTGAAATTTATCAACTCTCCTTTTATATTACTTTTATTTTTTATTTTTCGTACATCTCTTTTACCTTAGAACAAACCATGTAGTATATGAGTTAATTGTCCAATCCAATAGCACTATGCACTATGTAGATCATGTTGTTCAATGATATATATATATATAAGTAGGTTTTTTATAGGGATGTATGGATGTCTATTTTCCTAGGATTATTGTTATACCAAGTTAGAGATACAACATCTTTTGCATAAATTGCATATTTTTTTGCCCTTTTCTTTCAATTGTATACATGCTTCAAGGATAATTTTTTATTCCCCATATAAAATATCTTATATTATTTTTTTCAAATTAACTTCCTTACTGGCTAAGTAGTGAATATATATATATTGTGGCATGATTCTTACTATTTATTGGTTAATCACTATTTCTTCTCAAATTGATTATTTATATATGTCATGTTTAGTAGTTGCCTATTATTTTCAAAAACATTTTTTATGTTAGGTATGGATAAATTATGGATTTTATAACCAAATAAAATGAACAAGAAATATATGAATGAGGTTCAAGAGTTTTTAAAGTAGGCAAAGCAAAATATGGAAGCAAATAGAACAATCTTTTGTACTTTTATAGCATGTGACAAGCGAACATTAAAACTGCTTGTAGAGATGAAATTTGTATAAGAATAAAACAATAGGTCTCTATACATTTTTGATTCATCATGAAGAATCTAGAGAGCCACAAGTGGAAGTTAAACAAAGGCAAGAAAATATTGTACAACTAACAAAAGATAGATTTGAAGAGGATTCTAGTGTGTCAGAGATATTAAGAGACATGCATGATGCATGGGAGGCACATAACACTATTGATGGTGAAGAAGAGGGTAGAGTTGATTCACAATACGATAATTTGCTTCACGAGGCTCAACATGTGTTGTATCCTGGGTATAAGAAGTTTTTTTATTGGGATTTCTTATCAGGTTATTGATTTTGAAGGAGTAATGCCCCACCTAGGGGCCCATGCATTTTATAATTACCCTGCATTATTCCCATTTCTAAGGAAAAATTTTGCTAAAAATTTGGTAGAGTCTACCTTGAAA
The DNA here is from genome assembly GCA_036873735.1 of Pouteria campechiana. NCBI lineage: Eukaryota > Viridiplantae > Streptophyta > Magnoliopsida > Ericales > Sapotaceae > Pouteria > Pouteria campechiana. The sequence goes on along the minus strand of JAYJMB010004120.1, from coordinate 4,951 downwards.
TATTAGGATCTACACTTTGCATACATATAATCATATAATATCAATATTTTTATAATTATAAAAAAATACAAAATACCAAACTCACACCCACACCTACAGCTGCCCAGATAAAAATAGAATCATGATGGCAATATAATCATTGGGATCATACCGATTTATTCACAATTTTATAATTAAATTACTATAACATGCCAATACATCTTATTTATATCATTTAAATCATTTGGAATCTTTTAAATACAATCATACAAATACGCCATAAACTTTACAATTATGCAATTATTCTATGGGATATAATTCCAATTTATCATACCCTGCCACATGAAGACATCTTCTAGTTTTGCTCACTAGTCCCAACCTACAGTTGGGATTCTTTGCCTGTCCTTTCAACTAAAAAAATAAAAATAGGAAGGCGTGAGTCCAGGTGAATTCAGTAAGTAGGCAAATTATAATAATCAAATACAAAAATAGGATTTCTCACACCAAACCATGAATAAAAGTATAATGATAAAGTTATCCTCTCATTGTGCCAACACAGCATCCTAAGCCATTTAAGCTTATTTACACATCACAAATAATACATTTTCATTATCCACAAATCTTATACACATATACACAAACATGGGATATTCTTTATCCCTTTTATCTAGACATCCATACAAAAGAATAAGTATCGAATATACAGGATACCTTCTATCCCTAGTTAACCCAAACTCATATTATAACCAATCATTACAATTCAAAGGATACTCATCATCACCTAACATTCATGTATATACAATTTAATAAACATCAACTTTTAACAAAGTACAGGATATCCACTATCCCCAATGATGCCTATATGCCCAATTCAAACAAATCGGATAATCAATATCCCCATTCATTCATACATTCAATCAAGAAAGATCCTACTTACCTTATTGAAGTGCAACTTCAAAATCTTTACTTAGCTTCTCATTCCACCACTTAGCTTCCAAGTGGATTCTACATATACAACATACAATTGAAATTTCATATGTCCACCCAATAATCTCATTATTCAATTATACATCAAATTAGTATTCCAACTGAGCCAAATTTAGGGATTTTCACTTAATTCACCATTTCAAGTCTTTCTCTATGAGCATGCTCAAGCTAAATTAACATCTTATAGATATCATATTATTCATCCATTTAGGTCAACCTTGCCCATTTAGAAGTCGCTATAAAATCCCTCAAATGCACTTTGTTTCTCATTGAGATAATTCATCAAATATCTAATAGGCATGATTTAACTCATAACTTTTCAACAAGGTGTCTTAAGGGAATTCCATTTCTAACCATGTGCAATCATTATATAACATAATTAGCATACAATTAACTTTAAGAATAATCTAATTATGCCTTTAATCCAATCAATTTGTTGCTCATAAACCCTTTCAAATCCCCATATAGGTTATGGATAATAACCAAAGGTAAGTTTCTCATAATCAATTAAGTTCCAAAAATGTTACAGTCTATTAATTAATCATTTTCCCTCTCAAATCCACATCATTCATATAGTTTCCCCTCTTGAAATCACTATTCATGAAGGGTATAAAACCCTAACAGATAGAAATCATCAAATTTAATGAGGAAAGAGGGGTCACCATGAATTTTTGGTATGGGTTTCTTCCTTAAACAAGGATTCAACCTCAATCCTCCAAGAATCATCCATTAATCGCAACCCAATACCATTTCTTTGCTTTTTCCTCCTTTCAAGCAAGCTAAATTCGAATTTGAGCATGTGAATAACGGATTACATGCCTAAATAAAAGTGTTTCCTCAAGAAGTCACATGAGTAATGGCCAAAAGGGGCATAAGGTATAAGGGTTTGGATGTGGGAAGAGAAAGGAAAAAAGATAAATGAAATGAAATGGGCAAAAAGGCCTAAAAAACCAAGCATTGACTTTCCTTGCCACCGGTGCCGTGATGCCGGAATCTGGCGCCATGACGCTAGATTCGCTGGCCACTATCCCTGCCTCATTGCGGTTCAGCACTGTGGCGCTAGCCCTACTGCCACCTTTTCCTTTCGTTTTCTTCACCTTTTCAAGCCTTCTTTCACCATCTCTTTTAGCTTTCTTTTCCCATCATTTTCCCACATTATAATGGTAGAAAATGCATCAAAATTTCCTTTCAAAACAAATTCCTCCTCCTCAATTCATTACTACAAGCAAGAAAGAAAAATGACACCGCTCATTTTCAACACCTTAGGCATTACTGAAGGTTAGAAATAGATGAAACAACAAATCATTTGACATATTGTTAGAGTTGTTGAAAGATGCTCCACCAAAAGATGAGGTCTTATATAATTCTTTTTACAATTCTAACAAGATTTTAAAAGATTTGGGCCAATGATATATCTCTGATTGTGTACTATTTTAGAAAGAATATGATGACCTTGAAAATTGTTTGACATGTGGGACTTTACATTGGAAATAAAATGAAGGAGTCAATAAGAAGAAGATACATCATAAGGTTTTACACTATTTTCCTTTTATTCTCAGACTACAAAGATTGTTCTAGTCGAAGAAGATGTCATCCAAAATGCTGTGGCATAAGGAAAGGTGATGTAATGAGGCTGGTGTTATGCAACATTCTGTTGAATCTTTAGCATGAAAAGAATTCAACAATGCCCAGCTTTTGCAGGTCTGCAGAATTTCAAGCTAGAGTTGGCTAGTGATGGTTTCAATCATTTTGGTAATATGAGAATAACAAATAGTACTTAGCCTATAATCCTATTGCCATATAACTTACCACCTTAAAAGTGTATAAAGGAGTCATTTAGTATAATGACACTACTGATCCCAGGTCCTAAGGCTCTTGGTACAAATATATATATATATATGCAACCATTGATTGATGAATTAATAAAACTATTTCAGATGAAGGCAACAGTGCTTTGGACTATTATTGATTTCCCTTCATAAAAGAATATCTTCGGGTTGTCAATCTATGACTATGTTGCATGTCCTTGTAATAAAGATGCAGGTTTAGAGATTGGTTATCTTGCATGTCCTTGGACATCATTGGTTCTTACTTGTCAATCATAATTGGCAAAAGAACAAACAATATTTTAATGAAAAAATAGAATACTAACATACCCTAAGAGAATTTTCTAGGGTGGAGCTCTTACAACAACTACAATTGTTGCCAAATAGATTAGCTAGACTACACCTAACAATCTATCTAAAAAGAAACATGCTAAGTAAGAGTTGAATTGCACTAAAAAAAGTATCTTTTAGAATCTTCTATATTAGTCCAATCTTATTGTTCAACATAATCTTGATGTAATGCATTTATAACAATATTTGTGATAACCTTTTGGGAATCTTGCTTAAAATTGAAAAAAAATCAAAAGATATACAAAATGTGCATTGAGATTTGAAGAAATTGGTTATTAGAAGCAAACTGCACCTTTAAAAAGAAAAAGATCATTATTCAAATGTGTTAATGTCAATGAAGGCATAGTGTGTGGAATGAAGACACATGATAGCTACATCATGTTGCAACAAGTCCTTCCAGTAGGCACGTGTGAATTCATATGTAATGACATATCTAATATTTTTTTTTGAATTGATTAACTTCTTCAAACAACTATGGTCGGAGACCTTAAGAGAAAGTGTTTTGATGCAACTTACTAGTGACATTGCCATAATCTTATACAAATTAGAAAGAATGTTTTCACTAACATTTTTTGATATCATGGTATATAAGTGTTTATCTTCCTAGAGAAGCATTACTTGTAGGACCTATTTAGTATTGATGGATATTTCCAATTAAGAGTTATAGCCTATGACTATCAAGTGCTTCTATAGAATATACAAGAGTAACTCATTAAACCATTTTTTTCAGGTTCATTGATAGCCATAAAGTGAATAAAGGAAATAGAGCTCTCTTAAAAGATCTGGAGACTTATAAATTTAAAGAATGTATTACCTTTCTATCAATTTATCTTAGAGATGTAGAAACCAAATTCGATCTAGTTGAGTGCAATGTGAACTATTAATATAGAGTGGAAAAGGGATTCATATTAGTATTCCCACAAAGGGCACATTGATTTGGGGTTAAAAAGAATTGTAAACAATTATTCCAATAAGAGTATTGTAAGGCACGATGGCATATCTTATATAATTATGAAGAAATACAATTATTTCTCGGTAAGTGATATTCCTCCTCTAATCATGCTAAATATACATGTCAGTTTGAGCATTGCACAAAGAACGAACTATTTCACTTGTCTCTTATATATTTATGAAATGTAGTGAATATGAAGAAGAACTTAAAATGAATGGTGAAATTAAGATTGAAAGAATACAAGAGGTGCAATTTCCTAAATTATTTTAAAAGCAAGCAAGTTTATAATTTCTAGCTTCATTAATTTTTTAACATATTTATGTAACTCTAATAGATTGTTATACTTGTCACAAATAAACCAATTATATCACCTAAATTCAAATCAAATTTATGAGCTATAGTCTCTAGCAAATGCTCCTCTTATAGAACAATTAACAACATATTTAGGTTATATTGTGGATGGACTGAAGTTTTGCACGATAGAGCACGACAAGTATCATAAAATCCAAAATAGTAGTATTGTCATACAAGGGGAGCCGTCTAGTGAGGAAATAAGTTATCATGGTCATTAACAAATTATTATTGAGTTATCGTATATACTTGGGTATAAAGTCATTTGATTTCAATGTGAATGGTTCAACATTAGTAGAAAATCAAAGGTAGAGCCTTATTACAAAGTATTAATGTTAGTAAATTTTATTATTAAAATGACCCATTCATGCTTGCATCTCAAGTTAAATAAGTATTATATTTGAATGACATAAAGTTAGGATCATAGTGTGTTGGGCCATGGAAAATCAAAGGGAGCCATCTAGCTGTAGCCGAGCAGCTGTCCGACCGATTGATGACACCTGCA
>JAYJMB010004118.1:0-13305 GCA_036873735.1 Pouteria campechiana | reverse complement strand
GGGGGGGGGGGATGATATTAGCGGACTCTAACTCATAGCATCTATTATTCAACTAGCACCATATCATATCAGATCCTTATTTTAATAGAAAACCTTTTTCGATTATAATGCGATCTCGTAAGACTCTGGGACCATTCCCTAAAAAGGGATTCCTAAAAAGATTAGGGTTGTCCCTGGAATCCTCCTCTAGGCAAGAATCCTCATCATTTCTATGCATAGGTTACATATGTATCCTAGTCGTGTGTATGTAATATACGCTCAAGTATAAAAAGACTATGCACCCTTGGAATACAAGCTTGTGCTACTAATACATACCCTCTTAAAAAGTTTTATTTACTGACTTAAGAGTCAAAGTGTTTACGCCAAGAGCACCTTTGACTCTCTCTCATGACTTCTCAGTTTTGAGGATTCTCTCGGAAGCTACATCAAAAACCCATTTCGGGACAACCAAAACAACCCTTTAAGTTAAAGTTATTTAAATTTTAAAAATAAGAAATAGAAAGACCACCAGCAATAGGATATGTTTGAAGATAAAAGTATATTAAAAAAGTACAATAAAAGATGATATCGATAATCTAAGTTATAACTATTAAAATGCCTTATTCCTAATGCATTCAAATGGACCTATGATCATGTTATCAATTAGCTGCAAGCAAGCAGGTAAACTTAAGAAAGAGAGTGAACGATTTGGAACTCACTCAACTAGACTTAGGCAAACAAGGCTTCATTTGGCCTCGCTGTTAATTTTAACTATTAATAAAAGTATTGTTAGAAGTAGAACTTTTATAGAAAATGCTCTAAATAAAAGGTTATTTATTGTTTGGCTTTTTTTTTAATCTAAATCCTGCGATGTATATATATTTGTTTGGTTTAAAATCCTAGAAATGTTGATAGTTATATAAAATTATTGAAAAAGAAACATAGAAATTAAAACATAGAAATAATTCTTAGTTTAATTTGTTTTATAGTAAAAATATATATTCTATATTATATATCCTGAACATAATTATATAAATATATAATACATAATATACGATTTTTATATTTATAACATTTTTATATATTTTATATACTATATGCCTTTTATACATTTTTTCTTGTGGTTAATCTACTTCTGTTGGGTGCGACTAATTGTCCAGCAGCCGCCCCTTCTAGATGCGACGCGTTCCTTTCACTTTCTTCCTTCAGCGGCGTTTTATTTATTTATTATCTCCTCTTTTCTTCCTTCCTTCCTAATTGCCTTCTACGCTACCCTCCAACGCTGCATTCCTCGTGCTTGCCTTTTCACAAATCAAACAAGAAAGAAGATGGGGTTGTTTGATCTGGAGCGACATTTTGCCTTCTATGGGGCGTATCACAGCAACCCAATCAACATAGCAATCCATATTTTGTTCGTTTGGCCCATCTTCTTTACGGCTCTTGTCCTCCTGTATTTCACTCCCCCTTTCATCAATCTTCCATCCTTACCCCATCCTTTTGTCCTTAATTTCGGCTTCCTTTTTGCCCTCATCTATGCCCTCTTCTATCGCTTCATGGACAAGAGGGCCGGCTCTTTAGCTGCCCTTCTCTGCGTCTTTTGTTGGCTCGCCAGCTCCTCTCTTGCTGCTCGCCTTGGCTTCTCTCTCGCCTGGAAGGTATATATACATTACCTTCTTTTACCTTTGCTTCCTTTGATCGCTTTGTACTTTCCATGTTTTTGATTCGTTGTTTTTTGTGGGATTTGGAAAGAATTGTTGTTTCCTGGGTTTGGTAATTGGATGTTTTGGTGATATTTCCTTTCCGCCTTTTCTCAATAGCTGACAAATGCAATGTTCGTTGGCCTCCTACTTAATATGTTTGCTAACTGGTTATCCTTCGTTCCCTGCCATTCTGAAGGATTGTCTTTGTTTTAGGTTCTTGAGAAAACTCAAAATGTTTATGCTTGAGGCCTCAAAACATCCTTGAGCTTCTGGTTTTTGCACTTGGGATTCTTTTCTGGGATGTGATTTTCTGCTATTTCTGTTTTATTTGATTGGTTTTCTTCTTTTCATATTTTCATCTGCAAATGTTTGATTGAGGGCTGATTTTAGTGTTTGACCTTATGCTATATCGGTAATTGACAAGATTTGTTTTAAATGACTTTATAACTTTACCTTGCCATCCCATGGGTTGCAGTGGCTGTATCTTTTGTTGAAAATTCCAAAACCTGTGTCCTCGTATCCCTTTCAGCAAAAATGGCTTACCAACAGGACAGAAGCTTCTAAAGCTTCCGTTCAATTGTTCTGTGATATTCGCCTTCTTCAAATTGCATGTATGTTTGAAAGAATAGAATCAAATTCTACTTTCCTGCCATCGCCTAGAACTACTACCTATACCTCACGACTTGTTTTACACATTCTTCTTGTGTCATCGGGAACTCTTCATTCCCTTTTGCTAAGATGCCACGCGGTGGTGCTCAAGGGCATGTTTCAATATTTTGAATTAAAGTGGAGGAAAATTTCCTTCCCTTCCCTTTTATCCAGGATATTTTACCTCCTTTTCTATATTCATACATATCTTTACCACTATGAACTCTTTTCTAAAAAAAAATTGCACATTTTTTCTTTATCCGCTATTTTACTAACATGATTTTCATTCTTATTGACATCCTTTTCACCCATTTATGAGAGGTAAACTTTCCTTTCACATTAGCCAACCAATTCATCTGAAGGTGCACATCAAGGTTCTCCATTTGCATTGAACTGTCCGCTGGATGCTCTTCCTATCTTTTAATAAAAATCCTTATTTATATTTTAAGGAAAGTAGGGAGAGGTTGTCAAGGAGACTCTGCTTGGCACCGAGGCAACTTGAACTACTGTTGGCTAAGCTTTTTGCTAAGGCAATACCTGACCATCATAATTGAGATCTTCATGCAACTTGGACACCCAAGTCATAATGCTTGGGTTAGGTTAAGGTAGATTCAGAGAGCTTGTACCATGATCCAGGTTTTCTAGTTGGTTCATTTGGGTGCCTAGGCTACTAGGGCTAGTTCTATTGTGTAAGCTTTTTCTCAGGCAATACCTGAATATGATAGTCAGATCCTCAAGGAATTGGAACAGCAAAGTTGTTGCCGAGAATCAATAGAAGCATTTTAACATGGTTATTTTAACAAGACTATTACTGTAACATAAGAAAATATAGGTTTGGGTGGATGCTTGACTAATTTTTATCAACTTGACACCTGTTCTTCCATCGTAGTGTATAGATTGTCTAAGTTCCAAATTTTTGGTATTATTAATTATTATTGTTTTTTGTAATATCCCTAACTTTAACCAATGTGAAGTATTGTCTGCTTTGGTCCTACTAGATCTTATTGGCACGCAGAGCCCGCATGGTTTTGCCCATTTATCAACTCTCTAATCCAAAAGGCATCTCACAATAATTAGCTATAGTTCACACTCTAGCCCTTGATCTCAAGTCATATTGATTTCGAAACAATAGTTGGTAAGAGAGTTGGTTATGAAATTAATATGACTTGAGATCAGAGATTCGAGTGTGAACCGTTGCAAGTCATTGTGAGGCGCCTTTTGGACTAGAGATTTAGCCAAAAAGGGCAAAACCATATTGGACTCTACGTGCCGGCTGGATCTGATGGGCCAAAAGTAGACAATACTTCACATTGGCTAGAGTTAGAGGTGTTACATTTATCACTATCATCATCATTATTGTCATTCTTTTATCATTGGAGAAGCAAAATACATGTTTGCAAAACCCCATATCATCAGGTGATTGATGCTCTCAAGAAAGAAGCTTGATGAAGCTTGATGAAGCTTGACAATGAAAAGGAAACATCCTCTATTGTCTAGATATTCATTGTTGTCTGTGCATGTGCATGCTGTCTAGATTGCCTGTGATGGGTGTAGCAATACTTCAGTTGGAGATGCATTCACCGTCTGTATGAACTTTAAGCACAGGATACATTATTCCTTTTTGCTTGAATAGCTCTAGTTCTTTCTCTAGTGTCTCATCAATAGCAAACACTGATAGAAGCATATCAAATGTTTCAGGTGGTTCTGGCAGCTCAAGTGTTCTGTTGGACTGGTCAGTTCATAGGGCATGGTGTGTTTGAGGTAAATATTTGTTTGACGAGTTTAAAACTTCTGTTTATCCTTTGAGCTTATAGTATCGTTTGTATGAGGATTCCAATTGTTCACTTGCCTGCAGAAGCGTGCCCCTGCTCTTCTAGACAACCTATCTCAAGCCTTTTTGATGGCTCCTTTCTTTGTTTTGCTTGAGGTAATCACTTACCTGTTAAAATTGAGGTATCCAATTTGAAGATGGAAGTGTTGATGATGGCTTGTGTCGTTTCAGGTTCTTCAGAAGTTGTGGGGCTATGAACCTTACCCTGGATTTCATGCTAATGTGAAATCAAAAATAGACTCTGAAGTCAAAGAATGGCAAGCCAAGAAGCAGAAGAAAGTTTCTTAGCTCCATGGCCTTAGTTTAGGCGTGTGTTATGTTCAATACAGTTCCAAAAGATGAAAAGAAACGGCCTCGGGCTGTTTCATTCTGTATTTTACTGTTTAATAATCAGTCATGTAAAATGAAAAGAGACCAGTGTGGATACCGGTGCTCCGTTATCCCGATGATAATGTATTCTGGTTTGAATATGATTTTGGAGGTCTGTGTCTTTTGGGATCGTTAGGAAGGACGCCAACCACAATGCAAATTCGTGTGATGGAGACTAGTGGTGTGCAAACCATCAGCGTGCCCTTTCTTTGTAACAACTGTCATCTGTTAAAATTCTGAAATTGGCTCTGTCTCTAGTTTGCTCTAGGCTATGCAAATTTGTAGATGCAAGTATTTTCTAGAAATTATTTTATTCTTCCAGTGTGTGGTCTAGGGGGTGTAAGACACGGTGTATTTTATTCTTCCAGTGTGTGGTCTAGGGGGTGTAAGACACGGTGTATCGTGGTCTAGGATGAAATTAAAATATGATCGATCTAATTTGATTAACTTAAGGTTGGATTTAGTGGAAATCTTGGATAAACCAGGATATTTTAAAGGGTTGCATGAAGTCATTGTCTGTAAGGTATGATTGGATTGAGTTGAAATCTTGTATAAACAATGATGTTTTAGAGTGTTGCATGTTGCATGAACAGTTCTCTGTAGGGTATGATTGGATTAAGTTTGAAATCTTAGAAAAAATCACCTGAATTTTAATTATTTTGTAGGACCAGTGAACTCAAACTGTTCACTATTTAATTTTTTTTAATTTCTTATGGGATCCATAAGGATAGAATGAGGTATTCATGCCTTTAAAAGCCTTTATCTTATATTAATATATTATTCTATAAAGGTTTGTGACATGCGAGTGTATATTTTATATATTTTTAAATGGTGTAGTTCACATAAACCGGTGATTAAAATAATTTTACACGTTTTAACTAAAGTGATACTAGTAAGTAAGATGGTGGGAATAGTTTCTATCTAATAATTTTTATTGACTTAAAAAATAAAGAGCTTCTTTTAAAATTTCAAAGTAACAATTGGATTCACGTCACCTTTGAACACTGGTGGTGGTAACTTCTGGAACGCAACCATCATCTTTATTCCATCTCTTTGTAACAATCCCAGCAACCAAAAGATTTACATGATTTCTTGTTGGTTGGGAAATTCGTGACTAAGGCATTTGCGGTTGAGGAGTTACTAACGAAGTTCCTTGGCACCATCTTTGTCTCCTTTTTTCTACCATCCTTCAACTACATATTCAAAATAATTAGTTTATGGTCTAAGAAGATTATTCTATGTGGTCTGAGAAGATTATTCTATGCATGAAAATGCATGATAATGCACGTTCTTGCTGTTATCCCATTCTATATAGATCTAAGTTTGACTTGAATTCCTTAATTCATTCATTGTGTCACGGATTCCAAATATCTGGTTTTGTTCTGATACTATAGCGTTGTAATATCATCTTGGTTTTGGTTCTAGTAACCATAACCTTACATCTTGGTTTTGGTTCTAGTAACCATAACCTTTGCTCTGATACTATATATATATATAGAGAGAGATGCTCTTTAAGCGCAAGTGGATTTGATGCGCTCCGTCAAAACAGCATCCCCTCTTGTGTGTGCGTGGAATTGGAATACGGATTGCGTCTGTATGTGTGGAAGTGGAATACCGATTGCGTCCCCTGTTGTGTGTGTGTGGAAGTGGAAAGTGGAAACATGGAAGATTCCATAAATACTCTGTGTGTTGTGTGGAAGTGGAAATACGGAAGATTTTATAAATACTCTACCTATGGTGGAAAGTGGGATGTGCATGTGAGACTCCCATTGCCGTGACTTCTTTGAGATTTCAGTAAATTGGATGTGCAAGCGGACATTCGCATTGAGTAATTCGTGGCTTCTTCCCCCTCTATCACTTTCATAAACTTGGGATTCAACCTTGCTACCAAGGTAATTTTCATTACTCATAGCTTTGTATTTTAGAAAAAAATAATTTTAATAAAAAGACAAAAGAAAATCCACTATATAGATTAGAATGAAAGAAAACCATACAAATAAAAAATTAAAATAAAATAAAGAGGAGACTGTAAATGTGTTTGCACCTAATGGGCAGTAGGGATCTCATTCATGTGAATCACGCATATATAAAAAGTAAAATTATTTTTCATTATCATTCTCCATCTCAACTTAAAAAATAAAGATAATGGGATACAATATCTTATTTTCATAAAATGTCTAACTTAATTAATTTATTTCATCAATCATAAAATGCCATGCCACCCCAATTCAATATCAACTTGTAAGATGTTTAATAATAAAGATATTCTAGAAGCTGTGTACAAAATATTGGCACGGATTAAATCATTTATGGCATTTAATATTGATTGCATATTCACATTATTTTCCACTTTTTACATATTTTTTTAGTTTTATGTTCTCTTATAATTAATCTTGTTTGATTAAATATTACCAAAAGATGCATATATGGAATAAAATGCTTTCTAAATCTATAATGCTATTGATTTTAATTTAATCAGGGATAAGAACATTGTTAATGTAATTTAAATGAATGCATATCTTCTCTATATTATCTTTTAATCCATCAGTATTGTTATTGGGTCAATGTCATTATTTTTCTAAAATAAAAATAATTTTTTACCATCTTATTTTATTCTTTTATGTCTAGATTTAAATAAAATTAAATAGTAAAAGTGTTATTATTTCAATTGAAAACTAGTATGATATTTTTTTTTCATCTTTTCAAGGAGTAAGTTTTATTATAAGTCAAAAGATATGTAGTTTCATTATATAACCACTAAAATTTTTATTTATTTTTAAAAAAAATTATATAATTTCATTACAAGAAAATGATTGGAGTTGATGAGATTATTTCAATAGATATATATATGTAATTACAAGCAAGAAAGTTGAAATTTTGGATGCTAATTCCAATGAAAAAGGCACGTCTTATTGATATTACATGGATCAAGTTTTACTTATAATTTTAGTATTCTTCTGTATATTTCTTTTCTTTTCTTTTATTTAAATTATTTTAGAAGCATGTAGGTGTATGTATTTCACTATGCCAAACATGCATCATCAAACATGAATCCTTTTGAGGCATTAAGATCATTTAAGAATTTCTCATCTTTGTCTAATTATGCTTAATACAAAAAGCATACTTATAGAATTAATGAATGAATTAAGTCTTTATTTAACCCTTAAAAAATAATATAATTTTAAAAAATCATACTTACAATTTTCATTTACATATATTCATTAACATTTGAATTGTTTATCGTCCACACTTTTATAATTGAATTAAAAGTATTCATTTTACCTATTTATGAATATGATAAAAATAAAATAAGAAAACAAAAAATATAATCTCTTTTTGACCATTAGAATTAATGGTTGAAATATGATACAAAATCTTTTATTCAATTGGAACATATTTTTATGCTTTTTGGTCGCCTCACAAATACTTCACCAGTCATCTAAATATTTTAGAATGCATAGAAACCCCCACACTTGGTGTACCTATTGATAAGAGATTGTAACATCGATTTAGCAGTAATTTTTTATTTAAAAATTTTAAACCCAAAATTATTCACATAATATAGGAATAATATTTTATTTTTATTTGAATATATAGAAACATCAACATGATTTAGGATAAATTTTTATTTTTATTTGAATACATAGAAACATTTACATGATTTAGGAGTATTTTTTTAATTGCGTATGCAGAAATATTTATATGAATTATGAGTAATTTTTTATTTGAATATAGAAAAAATTTACATGATTTCTAAAAATAATAGTCATATTAATAAAAATAGTGAACTAAGGTTTTCTTAAATCATGTGATTGAGTGATTTAAAATTAGGGAATTTTTTAAGGCCACTTGTTGACAATCTCCATATTAGAAAATACCATGCCATTACATACAATGCCATGGGTTCCTTTTGGGATGTGATAATTCCTTTAATACCATGCCATTGCATACAATGCCATAGGTTCAGCCACACATCCAATTTACTAAAATTTCAATGAACTCATGAAGGGAATGTTCTACTCATAGCTAGACTATTCACACGATCTGTATTTCACTTCCATGCAAAAAACAAGTGATGCAATCCATATTCCACTCCCCCCCCCCCAACCCCCAACACACACACACACACATAAAATAGGGGACACTATTTTGAAGGAGCGCACAAATCCACTTACGCTTTTAGCGCATAAGAGAGAAACTCTCTCTCTCTCTTATATATATAAAGGAAAATAATCTAGTGTAGCAAGTTATATTGAAATATTCAGTATAGCTGGCTCACTATTTGATTGGCTGGGAGAATTTAGGCCGTAGGATGGCACATGCGATTAAGGGAGAGAGAGAGAGAGAAAAAGCCATTTTTCCCATCTGAGAATTTGAAAGGAACATGCACATATAAAACCTATCTTCCACATTTCCCCTAGCAACCTATCTTCCCAACGCAGAGATGTGTGAACCCATCTCCCGCATCTCCCCTGGTGACCCATCTTCTTAACACAGAGAAGCGTGAACCCATCTCTCACATCTCCCTTGGCGTCTTATCTTCTCGAAGTAGAGAGGTGTGGACCCATCTCTTGCATCTCCCATAGCATTCCATCTCCTGCATCTTCTTTGGCCTCAATCCCTTCAACTAACAATGCAAAATTTTTTTGAAGATGTTTTGGAGTGCTTCAGATGTTGTCAAGAAGGGCTTTCTATTGAATATGCTCACGGGAATCAAGCATGATGAATGGACAAGAATGGGGAAATGACTAAAGGGAGTTGTTCCTCACTTTGAATATTAGTACTCTTCAAAAAGAGGTGATAACGTGCAAATGATTTGGGAGTTTATTGCCCATAAAATTTCAGCCTTTCGATTGAAATTTCATAGAGAGAACATACACCATCTTGGAAAGGAATTCCTATGAATTTAGTTAACTTGGTGTTCTGCATGGAGGCTAGGATGCCCTTTTCGCTAGAATGCCCATATCCTCAACTTTATAATTTTCCTTGTGGGATCCACCCATTTTTTATGATTTGCTTTTATGCTAGTAATCTTAAATTCTAATAAATTTTCATGGAACCTAAATCAATGTTCTATCCATGCCATTCTAAACATCCCATTTTCAATATCTATAATTCTCAATACATAGACTACTGGAGACAGTCATAGAGCTGATCAAAAATTCAGACTAGTTGATGTTGGGTGATAAACCACGTAGGAGATAGATCCTAGAAGGTAAATTACCTTCTAAAGGTTTTTTAGGAATTTCAAATTCAGACGACTTAAATCATTGAATTTCTGTATGACGATTCGAGTTAATTTTAGAAACCTATCGAGTGCATTTGGTTGCACCATAAATTTTGAATTTCATCATTTAGAAGCCTAATTTGGTCCAATTTATCTTGACACTGAGTGCAACTAAGCATGCCTTCTCAGATAGTTTATTGATGTGCATTAGAGTGATAAATGAACATGTTACACCAGAAACACAGAATGAAATCCATGGGGGAGGTAAAAAAAATTAAAACTAAAGAAAGAGTGAGCCCTCCAATGAATATTTTGAGCTGATTGGAATCTGTAAAACAACTAAGCTTTGAAAGTTCAAAACAGGTCGCCAACGGAATGTAGAGCCACTTCTTCCCAATTCCCAATATAAATTTGACTAAGAAATTAAGAAACTGATAAAATGCCAAAGAATTTCACTAACATGTGTAAGAACTAAAGGTCATAATTCAGGCATGTAAATTTTGAAGGTAAAACAACCAACTAAAAATCCTCTACTAGCCAGCATCAAGCCCCCATCACCTCATGTGTTGTGAGAAACCCAATTATAGCACAGATGCTAGCCAACAAAATGGCTTAAAGTTCATTCATTTAAAAGCTATGTACATCTCTCTTTATAGCCAAAACCTTTTAAGGTATTGAATAAAATGGTGAAACTTGCCAACCCAAATGATAAACAAAAGGAAAGGATAGCATAATCGAGTAAGGCCGAAACCATGTTCGAATGAGAAACCATGTCTCTAAAGCTTTACATATTCGAAACCATGTCTGAATTAGAAGACGTAACTTTGGAGCTCAATGACTCATATATGGAGGCTAATTTAGAAACAATGATCAACATAAAAGTTGTAGATTTTATTCTTTTCATTATAACACATCAAGAATCACATGATTATGAATTCATATGAAAATGTTATGATTAAAACACTGCAACTATGTATAAAGCTTTACATGTTTGAAACCATGTATGAATCATAAGGCATCATTTTGGGGCCCAATAAATCATATATAGAGGCTGGTGCAGAACAAATAATCAACATAAAAGTTGTAGCCCTTAAAATTATTTATCCAAAAAACTAAGAATTACATGATTCAAAAGTTTAGATGAGAAAGTTATTATCAAAATACTGAAACTATCTCGAGAGCTTTACATGTCCGAAACCATGATAGATTAGAAGGCATTAATTTGGGGCATAACGAATCATATATGGAAGATGATTTAGAAAAAAATGATCAACATTAAATTGTATCCCTTGAAATTATTTATCCAACAAGCCAAAAAGCATATAATTCTAAGTTTTGATGAGAAATTTATTATCAAAACAATGAAACTGCTCCAGAAACAATCTAGATTAGCTCTGACATGTCTAGATCGGATCTGCCGCTTTTTGGACAGATAATTCAAGGAATAAAATTTTTATGTTGATCATTTTTTCTGAATCAACTTCCATATATCAGTTGTTGGGCCCCAAAGTGACACATTCTGATTCGGACATGATTTCAGACATATGAAGCTCTGAAGATAGTTGCAGTGCTTGGATTATAACTTTCTCATACATAATTTCAAGGGAGACAACTTTTATGTTAATCATATTTTCTGAATCAGCCTCCATATATGATTCGTTGGGCCCAAAAGTGACACCTTTTGATTCGGATATAGTTTTGGACATGTGAAGCTTTGGAGATAGTTGCAGTATTTTAGCCATAATGTTCTCATATGAATTTATAATCATATAATTCTTGATGTGTTAGAATGAAAAGAACAAATCTATAACTTTAATTTATAACTCAAATCATCATGAGGAAAATCAATGATTTACGACTTCTAAATTTGCAGTTCCTAAAAAGCCTTTTAGGATCTATCTCCTATGTGGCTTATCACCCAACATCAACTACTTTAAAATTTTGATCAGTTCAATGACTGTCTCTAGTAGTCTGCGTGTTAAGAATTATAGATAATGAAAATGGGATGTTTAAAATGATATGGATAGAACATTGATTTATGTTCAATGAAAATTTATTAGAATTTAAGATTACTAACATGGAAAGCAAATCATAAAAAATGAGTGGATCCACAAAGAAAATTATGAAGTTGAGGATATGAGCATTCCAACAAAAAGGGCATCCTAGCCTTTATGCAACACACCAAGTTAATTAAATTCATAGGAATTCCTTTCCAACTAATGGTGTATGTTCTCTCTATGAAATTTCAATCAAAAGGCTAAAATTTTATAGGCAACTGACTCCCGAATCATTTGAAGGGTACTGATATTCAAAGTGAGGAACAACTCCCTTTAGTCATTTACACATTCTGGTCCATTCATTGTGCTTGATTCCCTTGAGCAGATTTAGTAGAAAGCCCTTCTTGACAACATTTGAAGCACATACAAAGATACAGAATTTGGAATAATCCAAAACATCTTCAAAATGAATTTTGCATCGTTGGTTGAAGGGATTGAGGCCAAGGGAGATGCGGGAGATGGGACGCAAGGGGAAATGAGAGAAATGAGTTCATGCCTCTTTATGTCAAGAGGATGGGTCGCTAAGGGAGATGGGTTCACGCTTCTTTGTGTTAAAAAGATAGGTTTTGAGGGGAGATGCGGAAATGGGTTCACGCCTCTCTGTGTTTCAAAGATGGGTAGCTAGGGGAATGCGGGAGATGAGTCCCACGTGTGCGTGTTCCTTTCAAACTCTCAAATGGGAAAAAATGGCTTTTTCCCTCCCTCACTTAGCCACATATGCCATCCTACGACCTAAATTCTCCCCACCCAATCGAACAATGCTTGCGCTAGCTATACTAAATATTTCAGTATAATCAACTACATTAGAATATATATATATATATATAAATATATATATAAAGAGAGAGTAATTGAATCAAAATGGTTTATTTTTAATCTAAAATGATATTTTATTAGATCTAAGTAATTCAAAATATTAGTTAGTATATATTTATTTATGCTAATAAATTATGTTAATTGAAAACTTATATATAACAAAAAAGTCGTTTGGGCATAAATTTATAGTTGTTAAAATTTTTTAATAAACATACGTATATAATTTATCATCTACATCATAGTTGTAAATTTTATATTAAAAATGAGATTGAAGTTTGGGTTGAGTTAAATTTTTAAAAATAATATTAAGGTTGAGCATAACATGATTGACCTAAGTCATTTAAGGGTGTGTTTGGATCAATACAAAACCATGCTACACACACACACACTATTGCATATCCTTCTTTCTTCTATTAGCAAACATACTCTATATTTTAGTCATTATCTTTACTTTTCAATAATTTTTAATAGCTTTTTAATCATTTATTTCTATATATCATCTAGTTTTTAATCATTCACCATATTTTTTCAATTATTCATTTACTTTTTTTAAATACACATCCTAATATACATTATGCATCATGTTATTTTATTTTTTTCCTAATATATTCTTCATTACACCATACACCCTAACACACACCCTAATCCACCCATCTAAGCACACCATAAGCTAACCAG
>JAYJMB010004117.1:0-13308 GCA_036873735.1 Pouteria campechiana | reverse complement strand
TGGGTGAGGGAGGGAGTCCTGGGTTAAGTGTGGGGGCTCGTGGTAATCGGTCGAGGCGCCTTTTGTGGGACAAAACCATGCGGGCGTGTGCCCAAAGCGGACAATACCTCGACTGGAGCCCCGGGTTGTTACACTACATCAACCAAAGAAAACTTATCTGAAATGAAGAAAGAAGAAGATACCTCATTAAATACTCAAACAAAGGAAGAAAGAAGATATTGCTACCCAGATAATCATGCACAAAGAAGAGAAACTTTGTCTGATCAATAAAGTTTAAAGATTGGATTAGTCTAAGGATAGAAAAGTAATATGCACAAAGAAGGGAGTGAAACTTCAGCTAAACCAAGACAAATAAAGGAAGATTGAAGAGCTAAGGATGTTGCAAGAACCAACCCTTTTGATTGCTCGAAGTGTGCAAAATAGTTAAAAAACTTCACCTCATCTGCGGATCAAGGGTCATCTATTATGATAGACAAAGTTCATCTATAGCAGAAGATAATGTAGAAGTTGCACAGTGAGCATAGAAGAACTAAACAAGCAAAGAGCTGCTTGGACCAAAAAGGGACTTCAACAGACAAAGGCGGGATCATCCACTTACAATAGATAAACTCATGTGACATGCAAAGTACTCCGTTCAAGACAAGTAGAACATAGTTTGTCTATTGCTTACATCAGACGAATTCTATACTTTATCTGCTTGAGCAATTTAAAGTAAGCTTTGTCTGCCACCTTCAACAAACAATGAGGAACAAAAAAAGAATACAACACTTCGTCTGTTAGTGCAAGACAAAGTAAACTTTGTCTACCACTTCCAATAAACAACGAAGAACAAAGGAAGAACATCTCACTTCATTTGTTCATGTAGAAGGAGAAGTTTATTAATTGATTAGCCCAACTTTATTAGCGCCATCAAGAGTTAGTTTGTTATTACAATAAATAAAGCATATATACGAAGGATCAATTAACAGATAAATCTCCTAGAGGAATTCAGGTAGACAAAGTAAAGTTTGTCCTTCGGTCAGTTCAACTTTACCTGCGCCATTCAAAAATCATCTGCAACTTACAATAAACAAAATCATTCTCATGGAAGTTCAATTGATAGACAAACCTATGAAGAATTTGTTTACAACTTATGGAAGATAAAATGTAGACAGAGAGAGATTGTGACTTGTTAGAGAAAAATTAATTTATGTGACTAGCATTCAAATGGCATCTGCACTCGTGCCGACATTGTGTAAACTTATATCAGTCATCGTTTTCGGCAATAAGCAGCATTGCAAGGTTTTCAAAGTTGTGAAAAGTCAAAACAATGAACACATTTTAACACAGCTCATCCTCCTCTCTAAATGGCGATGTAGCAGCTCAAGACAAATCAGAAAGGCATGCACTTCAATGGCAGAAAATTCAAATAGTCTTATTGATTTAGTGCTGCTCTCATCTCTGCATTCAATGATTCCCATCTTCTCTAATAGTCGACAATATGAAGAAGCTATTTAAGGAGAAAAGGTGGGATAATTCAAGGTGGTGAAGGAATACTTTTCAAATGCACTTAACCTTATGTAAATCATTCCACCAATAGCCAAGAGCTTAAACCTTCAATTATTTATCCTTGAGCTTAAACCTTCATATCCCTATTGTCATTGTCTTTACATTATGGGAAGATCTTTTGTATTGAATAGAGTTGAAAGAGAGATCAAATCTTTCCTTGTGCTTGAGAGAAAACCAACAAGTTTGCTAGTGATCTTCGAAATCAGTGAGTTTGTGGTGAGCTCATGAAAACCACATTATATGAGTTGTTGGTGAGCTCTAGAAAACCAACAAGTTTTCTATTGATCTTCAAAACCAGTGAGTTTGTAGTGAGCTCATGAAAACAACATTGTATGAGTTGTTGGTGAGCTCTAGAAAACTAAAAAGTTTGCCAGTGATCTTCGAAACTAGTCAGTTTCCTAGTGAGCTCATGAAAACAGAAGAGTACTGGGAGTACTATTGTATTTCCATTATATGGGATATAGTGGAACCCAAGGCACAATGAGTGTGTGCTCTTAGAAGGGTGGATGTTGGGACAAGGTCCTGAACAACTATAAAATCATCTTGTATGTGTGTGTGTGTGTTCATTTGTTTTATCCTTCATGCATTTTATTATTTCTATTATTCATTTTTGCCACACCACACACAAGCACAAAAAGAGGAAAATGATCCAATAGGGGTTAAGTAATGAACTTTTATTAACCCACTTTATCCCTCCCTTCTTGGGCTAAGCCATCATACGAGAACCTATAATGATCACTCTGGTGAGCACTGAAGGGTCGTCTCCTTTCTATAATGCAAGAAAAGAGAAAAACGAAAACCTTCTCCACTTCCCAAGTAACCCGTCAACTCTACCATTAATACTCCTAACTGTCCTTGCTGATAATAATGACAGATAGCAGTTAAAACAAAATAAGATGTACAAAGAACTTAACAATAAACCTATTAAGCTAAAAACCATGCATTGTCATCGCACTTATCAATTAATTTTATAAGTATGATTTTGATAATTAATGCTTGCTAATTCCTTAATGATTGATTATTACTTTTTATATAAATATGCTTCTTATAAAAACTTATTTAATAGTTCAAATGCTTAAAAGATGATTAAATATTATAAGCATAATAAACCTGATCAATAAATTAAATCATTTGATGGGAAAGTAAATTATGTGCTGAGGCTCCAAACAATAAAAGTAAGAAAACAATATTCCAGGGTTCAACAAATTAGGGGGAGAAGCGAGAGAAAAATATGATTAAGGGGGAGAGATAGAAGAATATAAATCCATATTATAGGTTAAATCTTTTTGATTCTGACAAAAAAAGGGGAGAGAAATGTGAGAGTGATAATTAAAATTAGAAAAATAAAAAAAGGGTTGAACTCATAGGATTATAGAAGTCAAATATTTAGGGGGAGATAACTATTAATAACAAGTCCTCAAAGTTTTGTCATCATTAAAAAGGGGAAGATTGTCAGCATTATTATTTTGATGATAATAAAACTTATATTAAGATAAAAAATTTGTATGCTTAAATCTCTAACAATCATACGCATGACTATGAATTGCTAAATGTTAATTGATACAAATACATAATCACGAATGATTAATTATACAAGCATACATCCTAAATAGATTTATGGTGCTCGTAACATTAATTATTCTTTACTATATAAATTTGTCAAATCATACTGAGTACCATAATTATTTAAGCTTTCACATTATGCACTTAATAAAAATGTATATTATCCATGCTCTAAAATATGATTAAAATCATATAAGGATAAAATACATTATGAATCTGAAAGCTATCAATGTAGCAATTGCAAAAAATTTCAAGTTTAGGATCATGATCTGCAACAAACTGCCAAAACTATCTGCTACTTTTCAAAGGAACTAAACTGATGAAAATCATAGAAGAAGAAGAAGAAAACAAATGGTTTGAAGACAAGAAACAAGAAAGGTTGCATTAGAAAGCTTCCAAGAACAAAAGTAATGGGAGATAAATAAAGCCTCAAAGATGCGCTACAACGAGATTGCGTTGTCTATTAAATATAACGAGAAAATTTCAACAAATAAATGTAAGATAAAGAAGTCAAAGATGAGGCCATGGTCAAAGAGCATGAAATCAAGAAACTCAAACTATCTACATCAACCAAACAAAGTTTGTCTGAGATAAAGCAAGAAGAAATTGCCACTCAGACAATCATGCATAAAGAGGAGAAAACTTTATCTAATCAACAGAGTTAGAAGAATGGATTAGTCTAAGGACAAAAGGCAAAATGAGCAAAAAAGGGAATGTAACTTCAGCTGACCCAAGACAGACAAATGAAGATTGAAGAAAGAAAGAAGTTGCAAGAATAAACCCCTTCTGTTGCTCAAAGTGTGCAAAATAGTTGAAGAACCTAACTTTGTTTGCGGATCAAAATTCATCTGTTACTTACTACAGACAAAGCATTAACCAAAGCAGAAGATGAAGTAGAAGCCGCGTAATGAGCATAGACAAAGTTGAACAGAAAAAGAGCTACTTGGACCAAAAAGGGACTTTAATAGACAAAGGCACTATCGTCTATAACTTACAACAGGCAAACTCATGCAACGTGCAAAGTACTACATCAAAGATAAAGCAAAATATAGTTCGTCTATCACTTATATCAGATGAATACTACACTTTGTCTGTTCGATCAAGATAAAGCAGGCTTTGTTTGCCACCTCCAATAGACAATGAGGAATAAAAGAAGAATATTATACTTCATCTATTTGAGCAAAACAAAGCAAACTTTATCTGCCACCTCCAGTAGATAAATGAATAACAAAGGAAGAACAACACACTTTGTCTGTTTGTATAGACAAAGGAGAGTTTTTCAATCGATCAATCTAACTTTATCAGAGCCACCAAGAGTTAGCCTATTATTTATAATAGACAAAGCATATGCACGAAGGATCGACAGTAGACAAATCTCCCGGGGGAATTTAGGTAGAAAAAGCAGGTTTATCTATTAGTTAGTTTAACTTCATCTACGCCATTCAAAAGTTTGTCTGCCACTTATAATAGACAAAGTTCACTAATGAATGATCCACTGATAGACAAAACTATGGAAGAATTCATCTGCAACTTATGGTAGACAAATGCAGACAGAGAGAGGCCATGACTTGTTAAAGGAAAATTGATTCATGTGACTTCTATCCAAATGGCATCTGCACTCATGTCGTCATTATGCTGACTTATTTCAGTCATCATTTTTGATAACAAACGGTGCTGCAGGGTTTTTAAGTTGAGACAAGTCAAATGGGGAACACCTTTTAATATAGTTCATCTTCCTCTTTGAAGGGTGATGTAGCAACTTGAGACAAAATAAAAAGACCTAGAATTCAATGGTAGAAAACTCAAATGGTCTTATTCATTCAATGCTGCTATCATTTCTGCATTTAACAAAACCCATCTTCTCCAATGGTCAAAAATATGAAGAAGCTATTTAAGGAGAAAAGGTAAGATGACTCAAAGGTAGTAAAGGAAAGCTTTTCAAATGTGCATGAACTTATGCAAATCCTTCCACCTATGGCTAGAAGCTTAAACTGTCATCTATCCTTCATGAACTTCAATCTGCATATCTATATGACCATTGTCTTTACATTTTGGGAAGATCTTTCTATGTTGCTAGAGCTGTAAAAGATTTCATCTTCCCTCATACTTCATTGTAACACTTTATAAAAGTGTATAAGTTTTCTGGTTAATTTGAAAACTAGAGAGTTGGTGGTGATCTCTAGAAAACTATCAAGTTTTTTGGTGATCTTCGAAACCATTGAGTTTGTGGTGAGCTTAAGAAAACCACATTGTATAAGTTGTTCGTGACCTCTGAAAAACCAACAAGTTTGCTGGTGATCTTTGAAACCAGTGAGTTTCCTGGTGAGCTTGTGAAAACCAGAAGAGTGCTGGAAGCACTATGTATTTCCATTATATGGGATATAGTGGAACCCAAGGCACAATGAGTGTATGCTCTTGGAAGAGTGAATGTAGGGATGGGGCTTGACCCATTATAAAAATCTTGTTTGTGTGCAAGTGTTTGCTCATCTGTTTTATTCTTCATCCATTTTATTATTTTTATTATTCACCTTATATAACACCACACACAAGCACGAAAAAAGGGAAATGATCCAACAGGGGTTAAGAAATGAATTTTTATTTACCCAATTCACCCCTCCTCTCTTGGGTTAAGCCATCCTATAGGATCCAACACAAGGCAGATTGTTGGAGTGTGTCTCATAATTAACTTATACACCCCCTTGAGCTGGAATCAGGAAGAGCGCAAGAGGCACTAAGTGTATACACCCCCTAGAGCTAGAATCTAGAAGAGTGTAGTGGCACTAAAGTTTACACTCCCTTAAGCTGGAATCAACAAGAGCAACTTGATTATTGGAGTGTGTCTTACCATCAATTGCTAAGTTGTTTATGCCCCCTAGAGCTGGAATCTAGAAGTGTGCTAGGTGCACTACATGTAGTCCATTATATGAGATAGTAAAACCCAAGGCATAAGGGGTGTGCTCTAAGAAGAGTGGAGTAGGGAGGTTGGCCCAAACTACAATAAATTTTAGCAAATCACCACTATTTTATTCTCAAAATAATTTAAATATCTATTTTAGGATTACCTTTAATGTGTAATCTTGAATCCTTCCTCTTTTTCTTATGGTTTCCTCTTTAGTGCATTTCCTTCTTCTTCTTCCTCTTCTAGATTCCATTGATATAGAACCCACTAACTTGCTGGTTGCCCTCTTAGTTCGAAAGCATATGAAGTTATTTAAAATAGGTGGGAATACAAAACATCTCAATTGTGCAGCGACTTTAAGAATTTTGAAACACTAGCTTTAGAGTTATGAAATCGTGCTCTGAATTTATGAAGAAGGTAGCACCAAAACTTCAGAGTTTTAAAATTTCTTTAGTGTCCATTGAGCCATTTTAGAGTTTGGAAATAGAACATCTGAGTAAACTTGGTGAAAATTTAGTCCGACTTTTAGATGCTCTAAAATCTAATGTCAAAGTTTTGAAATACCCAAAAAAAAATTAAAGTTCTGATTTGGCACTTATTGACACTGGGAATACATCAAAGACATATTCAGAGTTCTAAAGTGAACCTTTAAAAGTTCTAAATTGCAGTGAAGTGCAAAAATCAAGCTTTCAAACATAAATAATCACTAAGATCATTAAAATCATAATTGAAAGCATCTGCAAAATTGGCATACAATCACTCATCTAATGGTATATAGTTCATGCATGTGGATCTAAGACACTTAACTCCCTTCTCATTTTGCAAAATCTATCCTCTGGGAGTGACTTAGTGAAAATATCTACTAATTGATTTTCAATTGGTACATATTCTAAGCAAATATTATGATTTTACACATGATGTCTAATGAAATGATGCCTAACCTTTATATGTTTAGTTATTGCATTATTGCAGTATTGGATTCTTGGTCAATTTAATAGTACTAGTATTGTCACATCTAATAAGTGTATCAACATATTTAAACCATAGTCACCCAATTGCTATTTCATCTAAAGAATTTATACACAACAACTACCTATAGCTACATAATCATCCTCAAAATTTGATAATGCAACAGATGTCTATTTCATAGATAATTATGATATGATCATGCTTCTAAGAAACTGACATGTTCCTAAGGTACTCTTTTTATCTACTTTATACTAACTCAAAATTGGAATCTTTTGGATTTCATAAACCATGGTTTGGTCTATTTAAAACGTATCTAAAGATTCTTTTAATAGGTATAAGATGTGAATCTTTAGGATCTGACTATAATCTAGCACACATGTAAACACTAAATATGATATCGGGTCTACTAGCAGTTAAACAAAGTAGATATCCTATCGTGCTTTTATAAAGCTTTTAAAAGATAGATTTACTTTTGTCATCTTTTTCCATCTTGATCGATGTGCTCATTAGAGTTCTCAAAGGTTTTCCATCTTCCATCTAAAACTTCTTCAGGAGTTCTTTACCAAATTTTGCTTGGTTGATTAAAATTCCTTCTTTCATTTGCTTGATTTGCAAACCTAGAAAGAAGTTTAATTCTCCCGTTAACCTCATTTCAAATTCTCCCTACATTTGTAGCACCGAACACAATATCATCTACATAAATTTGAACAATCAAAATGTCTTTTATGTCTTGCTTAATGAAGAGTGTGGTATTTACTTTACCCATAATAAATCCTTTTAGGAACTTACTAAGCCTCCCATACCATGCTCTAGGAGCCTATTTAAGACCATAGAAAGCTTTTTTGAGTTTCTAAACATAGTTTGAATAATAAGGATCTTCAAACCCAAGAGATTGTTCCATATAAACCTCTTCATTAATGAAACTATTTAGGAATGCACTTTTGACATCCATCTAATATAGTTTGAAATTCATAAAAGATGCAAAAGCTAATAGCATTCTAATGGCTTCAATCCAAGTAATAGGGGTGTAAGATTCTTCAAAGTCAATTCCCTCTTCTTGGTAGTACCTCTTTGCTACTAACCTTGCTTTATTTCTAACCACAATTCCATATTCATCTAACTTGTTCCTAAAGACCCATTTAGTGCATTTAACAAATTGATGGGATGGTCTTGGAATAAGTTTCCACAGATCATTTCTTTTGAATTGGTCTAACTCCTCTTGCATAGCTATTATCCAATTTTCATCTTCTAAAGCTTGTTTTATGCATGTTGGCTCCAGCTGAGAAATGAGATCAAAATTATCACATATTTGGTGATATGAGGATCTAGTTCTAACTCTATCATATACATCACCATTTATCTAGTCTTCAGGATGAGATGAATGAACATCCAATCTTTAGGAAGTGTGTTGTTACCTTCATATTTACCTCACTAGTGAATGGTTTAGCCTATGTTTTTGCTTCATCTAACATTGTCTCTAATTGTGGAGTTTCTTTATCTTCGTCTTGTAGCTTAATTTTCTCCACAGAGGTTGTAAGTTCACCTATCCCATCACCAAAATCACTAACTCTTTTGATAGGGTTATTACTTTAATCAAATTTCACATGGACAAACTCCTTAACAACTCTAATTCTTAAGTTGTAGACTCTAAATGCCTTGCTAATAATGGAATATCTAAGGCATATATCAGATTTACTATCAAATTTGCTAATGTTTTCCTTTCCATTGTTAAGAATAAAACATTTACATCCATAGATATGAAAGTGTGAAATATTTGGCTTCCTACCATAAAATAGCTCAAATAGAGTCTTGTTGAGTATCGGCCTAGCATAGATTCTATTTATAATATAGCAAGTGGTATTGATAGCTTTGGCCTAAAAATATTGAAACAAATCATATTCACTCAACATTGTCCTTTCCATCTCTTGCAAGGATCTATTTTTCCTCTTAGATACTCTATTTTGTTTGAGTGTTGTTGGTGTAGAAAATGTATGAATAATACCATTGCTTTAACAAAAAGTAGTGAACTTTTGGTTCTCAAGTTCTCCACCATGGTCGCTTGTTATGGCAATGATATGAGAGCTTTGTTCATTCTGCACATGTTTAGTAAAAACTTCAAAATGAAAAATCCTCATCCTTTAAAGCAAGAAATATTATCCAAGTAAATTTGTAAAAGTCATCCACAATGACATATGCATAATGTTTCCCTCCATGACTCCTAATTCTTGTTGGTCCAACAAGATTCATGTGTAGCAATTAAAGTGATTTGGTTGTATACACTTCCTTTTGAGATTTGAAAGACTCCTTGCTTTCCTTTCAAGCAAGCATCACACAACTCATTTTTGTCAAATTTTAGTATTGGTAAGCGAATAATAAGATCTTTATTGTATATCTTTTCAATCATATTTTTGTTGGCATATCCTAATCTTCTATGCCACAACAAGGATTCATCATTTTTTATAACAAGACACTTAGGTTGGACATCATACAAATTAACCAATATAAATTTCCATGCCTTCTTCCATGTACTATAACTGAGTTTGACTTATTTAATACCGAACAACTTTGAGACTCAAACACAACCTTTTATAGTTGTTTACAAAACTTACTCACACTCAGCAGGTTATGTTTCAATCCCTCTACAAGCAAAACATTTGAAATCGTAGTAGACTGTGGTTGGCTGACCTTACCAATCCTAACCACTCTACATTTTCCATTGTCCCCCAAAGGTAACTGTTCCTTAACTACTCTACATTTTCCATTGTCCCAAAAGGTAACTGCTCTTCCATTTTAACCTTAAGCTCAGTGAATAGCTCCCTCTCCGTTATCATGTACCTTAAAGAACCACTGTCGATATACCATATGTCACTTCTTGTAGCTCTCAAGCACACCTACATAGAAAAGGTTAAGCTTTAATTTTTTGTACCCATTTGGGCATGGGTCCAGGTGGGTTACTAGCAAAAATGTTTCGTACCCATTGCTTCCCAGGTGCCACTAATCTCTCATTTGGCTCATATGTGCCATTTACAACTTTTGCAATTGCAAACCATGCACACAGTCCCTCTACAACACATTTTAGTGGTTGCTATGCAAAGAGTTATACATATAAGCACAATACTTTTAAGATTTACATTGAATTAATAAATGCAAATTACTTAAAACACATGCTTAAGGAGATTTTCTTACCTTAAAAATTTGGGGTGTCATATTCCACCCTCCTTACAAAAAGTTTCGACCGCAAAACTTTAAGTATTGTTCCATAAATATGGGAATTTAGTCTTTATCATATCTTCTAATTCCTACATTGCCTCATCTTTCGTATGATTACTCCATTCAATCTTCACAAGGTGAATGACCTTATTTCTTAATTGCTTTACTTTACTATCCAAAACCTACATTGGCCTTTTAAGATATTGTAAAGTTTCCACAACCTAGATGTCCTTTGGTTTTAGTATATGGGAAAGATTTGGCTCCTATTTCCTCTGTGATGACACATGGAATACATCATGTATTCCACTCAATGATGGTGGTAATGTAATTCGATATACCACCCTCCCAATTTGTTGTAAGATTTCATGAGGTCCCACATATCTTGGGCTCAATCTACCTTTAGTACCAAATCTCACCACACCATTCATAGGAGATACTTTCAAAAATACTTTATCTCCAACTTGAAATTTCAAGTCACGCCTTTGTATGTCTGCATAGCTTTTCTAGTGCGATTTAGTAATTTGAATTTTTTCCTTTATTTTTGCAACTTTTTCTATAGTGCTTGTGATCATTTTTAGTTCAACTAGTGCATTCTCACCCACTTCATTCCAATATAGGGGTGATCTACATTTCTTGCCATATAATGCCTCGAAAGGTGCTATTTTAATCTGGAGTGGTAACTTTTATTATAAGCAAATTCAATCAAAGTCAAATACTGACTCCATGCTTTACCCCATTCAAGAACATTGGCTTGAAGCATGTCTTCTAACTGCTGATTCACCCATTCAGTCTACCCATCTATCTAAGGATGATAAGTACTACTAAAGTCCAATTAAGTTCCCATGGCTTTATGCAATGATTTCTAGAATTTTGAAGTAAATATCAACCCTTGATCTAAGATAATGGTTTTTGGCACACCATGTAACCAAACTATTTCTTTCTGATAAATCCAAACTTATTTTTCTACAATGAATATTGTTTTAACTTGCATAAAATGAGCCACTTTTGCTAATCTATCCACAATTACCCAAATGCTACCATAACCAGTTGTTGTCTTTGGTAAGTCTATAATGAAATCCATAGTAATATTTGTTACTTCCATTCAGGAATTTCAATTATTGCATCAGGCCACCTAGCCTTTGATATTCAACCTTAACTTTCTAACATGTCAAACACTTAGGTACATATAGAGCTACTTCATTTTTTATGTCATTCCACTGGAACTGTGATTTCAAATAATGATACATCTTGGTGCTTCCATGGTGGATAGTATAAGGAGAATAATGAGCCTCTTCTAGAATTTTCTGGATAATGGAAGAAATCACCATTCGATTCCTATATTGTAGAATACCATTTGCACCCCATAGAAATTCTGTTATTTCATTTTTTTGGGCTTTATCTTTCAACTTCTGGAATTCTTTGTCTATGGTTTCTTTTGGGTTTGTCTAATTTCATCTGTCAAAGTTAGTAGCACTCTCAATTGACACATTTGGGCAACTAATCCATTCAATCCCACATGTATATCCAAATTCCCTATTTCTTGAAATAACTCTTCTTACTAAGTGAGCATATGAGCCATGCTATTCTTGGATTTCCGACATGCATAAGTTATTACATTCTTATTTTGCATTAATACACAACCAATCCCTTTCTTAAAAGTATCACTATAAATCATGAATCCGCTCTGCCTAGATGGTATTGTTAATACAAGTGCTTTGACCAATCTTCTTTTCAATTCCTGAAAGGCTTTTTCATAGTTTTCTATCCATTAGAACTGAATTCCTTCCCAACTTAATTTAGTAAGAGGCATAGAAATTATAGTAAATCATCAACAAATCATTTATAATACCCAGCCAAGCCTAGAAAACTTCTAAATTCTATCACATTACTCAGCCTAGGCCAGTTTATTACCTCCGTAATCTTGTGAGGATCAACTGAAATACCATCTCCAGAAACTATATGACCTAAGAAAGCTATGTTATTCATTCAGAAGTCACACTTCTTGAGTTTAGCATATAATTTCTCTTCTCTCAACTTCTGCAATGTCATTCTCAGATGATATTCATCTTCTTCCTTACTTTTCAAGTATATGAAAATATCATTAATGAAAACAATTACAAATTTGTCCAGATAGGGTCTAAACACCTTGTTCATCAAATCCATGAAAACTGTAGGGGCATTTGTTAGACCAAATGGCATTACTAAGAATTCATAATGTCTATATCTAGTTCTGAAAGCAGTCTTAGACACATCTATAGGCTTGATTATCATTTGGTGATATCCTAATTGTAAATCAATCTTTGAAAAGATTTTTGCCTCTTATAACTGATCTAATAGATCATCTATACAAGGTAATGGATATTTATTTTTGATTATCACTCCATTGAGTTCCTATAATCAATGTATAATCTCGTGCTCTCATCTTTCTTCTTTACCAACAATACTGGAGCACCCCACGGTGACACACTAGGGTGAATAAAGCCCTCATCCATCAAATCTTGTAACTGCACCTTTAGTTCACCATCTCAATTGGTGCCATCCGATAAGGAGCTTTAAATATCAGATTTGCTCTTGGTTGTAGATCAATGTTAAATTCCACTTCCCTTTCCTGAGGTAGCCCAGGCAATTCATTTGGGAATACATCAAGAAACTCTCGTAGCACCGGAATATCTTGTATCGGTTGATGTTCTGAATGAGTACCTATTAAAGATATCAAGTACGCCTCACACCCTTTTCACACAAGGCTAAGAGTGCCCATTGCCGATGCGAGTTTAAGTACCTCACTTTTAGGTAAATTCCTAAAGATGATTTCAAGTGCATCCATAGTTTTCAAGGTAACTTGTTTTGTTTTATAGTTCACATTGGCTTTGTGCTTAGCCAACCAATCCATGCCCAGAATAATATCTAGTCCTTTTAAGTCTAGCACTATCAAATTAGCATAGAATTGCCTACTTTCAATTACTATAGGCACCTCATAGCATACCTCATAGGCTGTACTAATTGCTCTCAAAGGAGTAAAGACTTTCACAATGTTATACATGGGGTATTGATGAGAATGCAAAATGTCATATTTTATTCTCCTAATACTTCATCTTTTGCACCTATTTGATTCCTAAATA
>JAYJMB010004116.1:0-13309 GCA_036873735.1 Pouteria campechiana | reverse complement strand
CCTTACTCACACTACTACAGAAAATTAGATTGGAGCAAGGTTCTAAATTTGGGTGCCCACGACAGCACCACCAACTGTATTCATGGTTATGATTCTTAGGTACCATGACGGAATGGTTATTAGGGTTATATGCATGGTTAGGATGAAAGATATTATTTTGGGATTAATTATTGTTCACTAACGTGCCTACTTACTAAGTTGCCAAGACTCATGACTTCTTATTTTAATTTTTTTAGCTGACAAATCAAGTAAAGGATTCCAACTATGGTTTGGAGACTTATGAGGAAGATTGAAGAAATTTTTTATGGAATGGTTGATTGGGATTGTAATCTCATAATGTATTTGTGTAATTGTATAAGTATATTTAAAAAATTTCACATTATGTATATTCAAATATATGGCATGCCTAGTGATTTAAATATATTATTGTGATTGAAATTGTATTATTCTAGGAAAGTTGATTGCCATTATGATTGGTTTTGATCTTGGGCAGGTAGTTGTGGGTGTGTGTTTTATGAATTATAGCATTTCTTTATAGCTATTGAAATTATAGGTTTATATGATAAATAATTACAGAGTTATATAAGCTTATATTTCAGGGTAGACTCTGCTAGATTTTTTACAAAATATTTTTCTTAAAAATGAAAAAAATTATAGAAAAATGTTAAAATGCACAGGCCCTTGGGTAGGGTGTGACAAAATGGTATCAGAGCCAAGTGGTTATCGGATACCAAGAGTGATAAGCCCAATTCAGGACGATAATGGTTATGAGGAAAAGATAGGAAATAAGATGCCTAAGACAAGTTGATGAACTCATAAGGAATATGAGAGAATAATAGTTTATGGATAAATTGAAGGCATGAGAAAGGAAGATATTAATATGAAATAAAAGTGATAGTGCTGTGATAGCATAAAGATGACTTGATGATGGTATGGTTGGGGGGCATATAATTGCTATAAGCAGAGTAGCGTAGTGAAGCATGGTAGTGCCCATCTATGCATAGTATTTGAAGGTTTAAATATTGTTCTTTACAATGTATTTGACATTGGATGTTTGAATGTTGTGTATTATAGTGAATGTGAAATTTAAATAATGAAACTGTGAAGTTTCATGAATACGTATTGAAAATGAAAAATGAATTCAGTTTTGTTTAAGAGGGTTGAGATGGAATCATTGGATTCCTTAAGTCAAGAGGGTTTGTGTAGACCTTGTTGGTTGTTTGATTGATTTGATTGGATGCCATGTTACGACATAAGTCTTAGAGGCATATTTAGGTAAATGACCCCCAACATATCTATTTTGTGGAATTATGTATTTAGTTTAGAATTGAAAGAGTTTTGTCAGGAAGAGTATGTCAGAAACATAAGGGCTTCATGATGGATTTGTAGTTATGATTGATCGAAATGATGACATGCTCATATATTGCTAAATGGCTTGTTATTTCTTTCTTGTTGACGAGAACTGTGACTAAATGAATTGTTATATGTGCTACAATTAGGATGGATTGTCATGTGTACTGAGAACAATGAAGTTGGTGTATTTTGTGTGTTAAGTGATAATTGACATGGGGCTTTGTTATGGTTAAATTGAACTATGTTGATTGATAATTTGATTGATGAACTTGTGTATTTCCTTGTATGGTTGACATTGAATGTTGTTATGAGCATAAACTACTTTGGTTGATGAATTTTGATTGATGCAATTGGTTGATGAAATTTGGTATATGTGGGATGAGCATTTATATGTATGTGTGAATTCATGTTCTATGATATATGAGGTGATGATGACTCATAATTTTTGATTCCTTGATGGCTTGGGGCTTGATGGCCATGGCCCAGGACTTGGCCTAGACTACCTGGATGTAGAGGCCTATGATTGTTAAGAAGCCTATGAAGGCCTGGCTATTGCCTATGAGGACAAAGAAGCCTGTGATGGCCTGTTTATTGCTTGTGATATCGAAGAGACTTGGTTTGGCCCAGGGCTTGGCTGTGATGCCTGGATAGCTTGGAATGACCTGACATTCGTATAGGGTGATGGCCTGGGATGGCTTCGGGCTTAGCATAGATGTTTGGGTAGCCAGAATATAATGTGGAGGCTTGGATCAGCCTGGTAGAGGCTTGGATTAGCCTAGTGGAGGCTTAGATGGTCCAGTAGTGGGACTCGCTTACTTCTTGAGGTGTGGATCCTTGTGGAGCAATAAGGGTAAGGTGCCATAGAGGGCAGCTGTGGAGCTATCATTGACTTGGCAGGCTTTGTAGGTAGGGGTGAGGGGAGGGACTAGAGCACATCGAAGAGGTTCTACAGGGATGTACACTATGAGCATATGGATGTATTGTATAGTTTTAATTTTTAACATATTGTGAGATTGCATGTATTGGAAGTGAATGTGATTTTAATGGGTTATTTGCAAATGCCTTGAGGATAAGGCTAATCATAATAATTTCTTATTTGTAAATGTCTAATTATATATAATTATGTATTACAATATTAATGTATGATTATTCCCCAGGTTTGGGAGATTGTAAAGTCATGAATATAATGCTAAGCTAAGTTATTTAGCTTTCATGAATGAAGTCTATGCCTATAAAATAAATTATATTGACTTGATTGTATTATTTTTTTTAAGTATCCTAGGTAAGGAACAACATAATGTTATTGTTAGTTTTGAATGATCATGATATAGGATCGGAAAGACACAATTTATGTAGTGTGTCATGTGTTTATGGATCCACAAGTGGTGAAATAGTCACAATGAGTGAGTTTGTACATTTGAGGAAATGATGAAATTTCACAATACTAAAAGTTTCAGGACAAAACCTTTTGTAATGGGGATAGTTTGTAATGCTTAGGGCATTAAAATAAGGGAAAGTGTGGGGAAAGACTGCTAACGTTGTGATGGATATGAACCAATTTGACTTTTTAAAGTTATTCAGCCTATTACTTAAGTGATTTGAGAAGGGGATGATTTGATGTGATTTAGCTATTTGGGGACATAATGCATGTAATTTAATGAGATTTTATGGTATTCACATGACATTATTATTGAGGAATTACCTATAGGAAAAATATTAAAGAAAAGAATGAAGAAAAAGGGCATGAGCACGTTAAAAGAAGTTTAATATGAAAATGGCATCACTTATTTTTAATTTTTGGCTTAGATAATGGATGATTTAGAAAAGGTGTTCAACACAAAAGTTATAGGCCTTTAAATTATCTTTCCAATGAGCCAAGTGATTTAGACATCATATAATAAAGTTATACTCGATTTACCAAAACTGCAAAATGGGGGTGTGGGGGGTGGGGGGGGGGGAAGCTAAGCTACGGCTTAGGAATTCTGAGCCATGGTGCCATTTCATGTAGGTTGGCCAGCAAAAAGTTGAGCCGCGACTTAGGCTGGTGGGCCAAGTCAGTGGCCTAACTTTTTAAGCTAAGTTTCTAATTTTTTTTCATTTTTGTCTTCTCTTTTCCCTTCCCCATGCCCTACTCTCTTGCCCTAGCCCTTATACACTTCAAAACCTTGCAATTTTAGCTAGAAAACAAGACTCAAGTATACATTGAAGCTTGGGTTTTAGGTGTTTAGACGGTGGAAAATGGAAGAACTGCTATACTAATCATGGAAAAAATGATTAATTTGTTGATTATAGTATTTTTGGAGTGATTTAGACTTGAGAAAATAATATTATGTTGTGTTCATGAGCTATGGAAAGGGTTTTTCTATATGACGTATTTGAGCCATGAATAAATTGGATTAATAGCTTAATTGACTTGTCTTTAAGGATACTTACATGTTAATTACATTGTATAATGACTATATGTGGTTCCAATCGAAATTCCCTTATGGCCCTTTATTAAAATACTATGATTTAATGGATGTATATGACATACTAGATGAAATGCCCCAATGAGAAGAATCATGTGATTGGCTAATCTTCTTATAGCCTATAATTGGCTATGAAGGAGGCCTTAATACAGGGTAATTAATACTTAAAATACATGATTAGCAAGTGATTAAACAGAAATGTAAGTTAAATAGCTTCGTGAACAATATTAGAGTGCAGTCATATGCTCATGGTATTTAGATTTGTTATGTATAAACTTGTTGGTTTGTATTACGCCCCCTAAAACTGGAATATAGAAAAGTGCAAGTGACATTAGTGATTGTGCTCCCTAGACTTGGACCTAGAAGAGAGAAAGAGGCACTAAGTATTTAGGCCCCCTTAAAGCTGGAATCAAGAAGAGTGCAGTAGCACAAGTTGTATTGTTCATGATATAGTGGAACTTAAAAAACATGGGTGTGTGTTTAGAAGAGTGGAGTAGGGAGGTTTTCCCAAACCACTATAAATTATTCTTGCTATCTTTGATTGATTTATTTGCTTGTATTTTATCTTTCATTGTACATTATTTAGCAAATCATTTAAATCAAGGGAAGTTAAATTAATCGGGGTTAAAGTAAAAAAGTTTTATAAATGCAATTCACCCCTTGATAAGCTCATAATTTATCATATTTTATACATCTAAATTCACATATTTTGGATTCTCAATTGACACAAATTCAATGGTTTATATTCACATTTGATTAAGTATTGCGGTTAATAGAGTTGTTTTAGGCATTAAAACTTATCAAAGAGATGAATACAAAGGAACCATCACTTGGAGGCACTTTTTGGCATATATGATGGCTGATTTGGAAAATTTTTCAACATGAAAGTTATATCCCTTCAAATTATCTTTCCAATGCACTAATAATCACATGATTTTGACATTGAATGATAAATTTATGATAAAAATATTAAAACTATTCCTACATAAACTTTTGGGCACTACGTTGCCCACTCACTAGAAAGTGGTGCAATTATGGATAGACTCTGGGTGCTATGTGCGGTAACTTAATATTTTAAAGTTTTGATTTATGTGCATAAAATATAATATAATTATGGATTTGGGTGCAAATAAACCCTAATTTGGATTATTTAAAGATTGTTTCACATCTAAAATAGGGGAGGAGAAACGTACACAATGTTTTGATGAGAGTTTTGTAAGGGAAGTGAAGCAAGGGAGCTAGAGAGAAAGGAGAATCAAGTTCTACAACATGTCAAGTTTTATGAAGGGAGTTCCTTTTATTTTTATCATGAATTAATTTTCCTTTTATAGGGTGAAGATGTAGCCACTACAAATTTTCTATGTCAATTAAGGATGTTGTTTAATCAATTCAAGTTTATTTTGTTTCATTCTTTGTGTTTATTGTAATCATTTGATTATTTAATTGCATGAACACTAATTCTATGAATTAAATTGATTTTCTAATTCATGGTTATAATAGATGCCTTATGCTAAACCATGGAATAAATCAATAGATAGTTATGGTAGATGCCTTATGCTAAACTATTTTATTTGGTTCATTATAGTTCTTTTGAACTTAATGGATTTTCAACCTTAAATACACAATACACCATAGGTAATTGGATGGGTGAAAATACTAGATTTTAACCTAGACACCAAATGGTAATAATCATATATTAGATAAAACAAACCTAAGATATGAATTGAATTCAACATTCTAACAACATAGGATATCAATGAATGGTGAAATCGGATCCCTAGACTATTGCATCTTGTGAGGCTTCTCTTACATTACTCAATGTTTTAGTTATTTTTTGAATTTCATAATTTACATTTTACTTAGTTTCCATCTCATCTTGTTGATTCAGGATAGTCTTAGTTTCAATAACTAAATTTAATTGAATTAGTTTGATTAAATCTCTATGGGATTGACCCTTGTTCTTGCATACTATATTGCTGTAGGTTCATGTACTTGCAAGAAATTAGAATTTGACCATCACCCCTCCCCTCTTGAGTTATGCCCTACCTAAAGGGACCAACAAATATCTCTTATTTCCATTATACCAAGGCTCAATGGGACCACAAATATCAAAATGAACTATATCTACCAAATCTTTTTGCCTTTTTGATTTATCATTAGGGAAAGGCTCTTTGTGTTGTTTTCCCAAAATAAACCCCTTACATATTTGACTTAGTCAATCAATAAAAGGTAATCCAGTCACCATTCTAAAATCATCAAAATTTAGATGCATATATTTGAGATGTCACAACTAGGAATCATCATTCACAATTACACTAAAATAAGTTGGTCTTCCCTCTACACCTCTATTTACTCTCAGATGACCTCGATCTCGGGTCCCTATAGGAGGACAAGGTTGACTAGTCCTTGCTTTAGATTGTGCTAATTGGTTCAACATGGAACCTCCCTCTAAGCATTCTCTGAAGAGTTCATACTATAAGAAGAACAAAATTATAATAAACATCTCAATATGCATTGTGAATAAGATTTATTAATCATCCAATCTTTCCATAATTGAAATCTCTATTCTCCTATAGAAAATCCTTAAATGCAATTATCTATCTAAGGCATCTATTTCTACCCCAATCTCTTATATTTGAGTTTTGGGTCCTCTTATGACATATGTTTATCTTTAAACTAAGTACGATTTTGCTTTGATACCAACTATCATGACCTAGACCCAAAAACAACATAATTAAATGCCCACAAATAGCATAATTAAATGTCATTTCCAAATTTAAGGGTGATTATACCCTAGATTTATCATATAAGAGATGAAACATAGCTATAATAATAACCATAATAACTTACAAATAAGGAAAAATAATAAAATACAATACAATCTAATAATAAAGTCAAGTACAATCCTTTATATTAAAATAGAAATACAATAATGTTCTTAAAATCACTCTGCCACATCTATCCCCATGCCACATCTAATGCTTTCCACAAGCATCATTCTCTGTAAAAAAAAAATAATATTGAGGTGAGTCATAGCAACTCAATAAGTAAAATATATGTAACTAGCACATGTGATAAAATACCAGTCACACCGCACTATGAATCACAATCTATCTAGTTTGAGGTACCAGAACATCAATCTAGGGAGATATATTTCATCCCTTCCACTACTCATTCAAAACTCCTTATTTAACTACTATCTTGTTAGATTAATGTCTTAAATCATATTCTGACTAGTTCGTCCGACTATAGTATCAATCTAGGGAGAACCTCGCATCCCTTACATAATGCTCATCAAACCTCATGATCTGGTCATTATCACAACATATCAACCCTTCATATCATATCCTGACTAGTCTAGTGGACCACAACATCAAATCTAAGGAGTTAAATCACATCCCTATACAATTATCCACTCAAACCTTATGATCTAGCCATCATCACAATATACCAACACCTTATATCATATCCTAGATGATTTAGTAGACTACAACATCACATTTAGGGAGTTAAAATTAAAGCCCTTCATAGTTGTCCACAGAAACCTCATGATCTAGTAACATTTGGACAATTTGACCTATTGAATCCAAAACATCCAAAAGCCCCCAAAATTGATTATTTAATCATCCAAATTAAAGATCATATGGTTCAAATATATCAGAAATCAATCTAGTCATCCATTTGCTTGTTAGATCGGCAATTGAACGTCGGTGCCAGGGTGCTTGGGCCACCATTGATGAAACCTATTTAGGCTAAGAGCTTGGGTCGTCGTGCTTGGCCAAAATTATTAAGCCATCTGCTTGACTAGGCTCATTGCTTTCTTAGGCTCTATAGCTCAGCTTGGCCCACTGGATTGTCACCAGACATCATTGTCACCGCTTGCTTACTAGGCATGCTAGGTGTTGGGCTTGGAGCTTGCCTATTAGGCACTAAGCTCTGGAGTCTAGCATGCTGGCACTAGACTCTAGCCAGTAACACTAGGCCTGGCTTGGGGCCAGCCCAATTGAGAACTCCAGGCAACAACGCTGCCAGATTTTCCAATGACTTTATGTCCTAAAATTTTTCAACAAATTTTTCATAAAATACAAGTTTTTTCATTTTCTAATTTCCCAAAAACTCTAGAAATTATATCGTATGGTAAAAATGACATTTACTAATATCTAGTTTGGTGCTCCATATACAATCTTTGGTCCAAATTTGCCAAATTTTATGAATTTTAGATTTTTCACAAATCATCAAATTTAACCATTCAAATAAAATCAATTAAAGCCTATCTTGATACGTTAGGGTAATATCATTATTTAGAAAATATTTAATGGTTCAGATCTTAAAAATAATATACATAGTAGCCTAATTGAATTAACCTTCATCAAGATGATTAAACCACATGGGATGCTGTGATGAGCTCATAATCTATAATATTTTAATACCTAACTTCACATACTTTGGATACTTAATTGATATTATTTTATTGTATTATAATCATATTTGAATAAATATTATACTTAATGGAGTTAGTTAGTGTATCAAGTATCAAAACATGTCAAAAAGGAGTTGAATATGAAAAAGTGTCACTTTGAGGCCATTTCTGGTACCTATTTTAACTGATTTAGGAAATATTTTCATCGTGGAAGTTTTGGCTCTTCAAGTTAGATATCTAAAAAACCAAGAATCATAGGATTTTGAGATCAAACGTGAAAGTTATGGCCAAAACAATATAACTTTCTTAGACTTTTGACCTGCTTAATATGCCAAAGGTATCACTTGTAGACCATTTTTGGCATAGATGTAGGCTGAATTGAAGAAAGTATTAAACTTAAAATTTGTATCCCTTAAAATTATCTTTA
This sequence comes from Pouteria campechiana, assembly GCA_036873735.1. Taxonomy (NCBI): domain Eukaryota; kingdom Viridiplantae; phylum Streptophyta; class Magnoliopsida; order Ericales; family Sapotaceae; genus Pouteria; species Pouteria campechiana. The sequence continues at coordinate 4,641 of JAYJMB010004116.1, read as the reverse complement.
TAAAGAATTAAGAATTATATGATTCAGATATTGTACGCAAAATTTATGATAAAAATACTAAACCTATCTTTGATGAACAGGGAGTTGGGCAAATAATGCAAGGAAGTTGTGGGCAATAGCTTTGGGGCCGTGGTGCTAGAAAGTAGCACTATGGTGCCCTTGTGGAGAATGTGAAGCATTATGACTTTAACTCTAAAGAGGAAGTACAAAGGGGGACTTTTCTGGAAACTTTAGGATGATTTTTTTTGGGTTTTTGAGAGGCTTTTGGAGAGGAGAGAAAAGGTAAATGAAGGAGATAAGCAAAATTGGAGGAAGACTTCAAGATGGTGCAAATCTAGAGAAAGATCATCAACTCAAAGTTTTATCTTTCTTTCTCATTCTTCCTTTAATATTTGAATCGTGTTTAGAAAGCTTGGAATTACTTTTGTTATCATTATAAGTAACTAAACTCCTCTTTCTAGAGGGGAGATGGATCTTATGTGGATTTCATGGTGTGATCAATGAATTGGGTGATTGAAATTATTATTGGTTCATTTATGATGTTTTGTGATTAATGCTTTTAATTTATTGGTCATTTATTGAATGATTAAATATTTAGGAGTTGACACTTAGGGAGGTAATCCTAAATAGGATCTAGGCATCATGACATAAAATCATAAATGACTTGGGAGAGCTTTTAGGTTCTATGAAATCAATTAAAAGAATCACAATCGTAATGCATTCTTGATCTTTTGATTTTTATAGGGATATCGAAATTGGGGGATTAAGAGTAGATACTTGACTCGGCTCTTGGGAGAGGGAGTTAAATGTTTTGGCAATTCTTAATTTATAAACCAATATAATGATCAACATAAAATAAATTGAAAACACTATGACTAAAGCATAAGTGAAATCAATCCTCTAGGGTTTTCTACCTTGATTTCTTCTTACCAAAGCATGCCATTTGTATTTATTATTCAATTCCTTATATCTTGATTGTCAAGATAAAATTAGGATTATTCTTATGGTAGCTAGTGATTAATTAAGGTCTACAATCCTATGGAGATGACACTCTCTAACTATTATATTACAAAACTTGATGTCGTACACTTGCGGTATAATTTACAATAAGCATGTTGTTTATCAACAACATATAGAAAATGTCCTATTTATTTTAATTTTTAAAAATGTTCATCATAATTGGATGTGTACTTATCATTTTATAAATAAGAACCTTAAGATGTATTTTACACTTTGAGAGCTTCATTTCAAGAGGTATATGTGATATTAAAATCTTTTAAATATATAAAAATTTAATAAAAATTTTATTTTAAACAAACAAGAATATTTCATCATTTAAAATGTCATTTCACATGAAATATATACTAAAATCATAGAGCTAAAAATACAACGGATCTAATCATAAAAATAATATGCTAAAAATAAATGTATTTTTAAATCACTAAAAATGAATATTATAACATTTTTTGGTATATTCGCATAACATTATTTCTTGCATAACATTATTTCTTGCATACATGTCAACTAAAACACAAAATGTATATATCTAATTGAAGATATGATCCAGTAAAAGTATCACATATAATATATATATATATATATATCTACTTGGCTAAACATCCACGAAGGAAAATAGCTTCAATAGATAAATCCTCTCTTCCCCTTCTCTCTCTCTCTCTCTCCATTCTCTTAGTGGCAACACTCCTCTTTCTCTCACTCTCTCTCTCTCTCTATCTCTCTCTCTCTTATAACAGGGACATAATCCTTATCATCACACTACAAAAGAAAGTCTTCAACCATTAAGGTCACCTACGCCTCTGCTAACCAACCACCCAACCATGTATTAAACTCACGCATGCACCTATTTGAAAAACCAAAGCATGCACCGAAAGCAAGGAAGATTTTTTTTTCTTTCATTCACATGAAGGTTGCTACTATGGGATATTATAGAATTAGAGTATTTTGAAAGCAAGTCTGAAGATTTCAAAGGATACTTTAGAGGCTACTTTAGAGATGTCAAGCAATGTCTGAATCTAAGATAAGCTCAAATCTATTTCAAATGAATCTTTAGAGGAACAAATCCAACTTTGAGCAGTCTAAAAGCCTTCTTAAAAAGCTTTGAACTCATATCAATTTTTAGAGCATACTTAGATGAAGAAGAGTGCTTCAAAGACTTGAAAAAATAACTATTGGTGGTAGTTGTGTTTGTCAATCCTCAGAGAAAGTTTCAAAAGATGCATCTCGACTTTCAGAGTTCTAAAAAGGTCACTGGAATAGGATTGCATCTCTAGACAATCTTCAAAGGAAGGAAGTCGCTAAACTATAAGACTAAAATTTAGTGTTACAATGGCAACTGACAACGCCCACTTGACCTCTAGAGTTCTGAAGAGCTTGCTGTTGGTTTTTGGTTGAGTATAGTGCAAGTCAACAAAAATGGTTGGGAAACTACCAAAAATGCACATAATGGCTATGTTAACTTCTAGGGCATATAAATAGAAGATCAAAACACTAGAAGAAGTTAGCTAAGAAATTAAGAGAGCATTAACCAGAATTTACAAACATTCAAGTTTTTTTCCAAACCTTCTGTGCTACACACTAAACCAAAGCTCAAAGCTACTTCCCCATCGAACTTTCAAGAGTTTGAACTTTCAGTTTTCATTATTAAATTCTTTATTTATATATTATTTAATTATGTACACATTTGACTAAGTAAGAGGCACTCTATCTATAAAAGTTATTTATTGTTTCATTGTTTTATTGTTTCATTGTTTCTACAAGCAAAGGGCTTGCAATTTTGATGTTTAGTTTCAGCAAGCAGGAAACACTAGTTGTTGATTGTAAGATTTGTTTGTGAACTCAAGAAAACTAACTTGTGTTTGTTGATTTGAGTTAGTAGAACCTAAGACAATAAAGGAGACTATCTTAGAGAGTGGAAAAGAAGCCCTGCTTGGTCTAAACTACTATCAAAACCTATGTTCGAAATGCTATGATCTATTTCCATTTCTATCTATCACCATCATCTTAAATTTGGCCAAAGTTTTTAAAAACTCAATTCATCTTTCCTCTTGAGCTAGCATCTGTAAGGGGCCAACACGTTGGGCGTTGGTTATTTTCAAAGTAGGCTCTTATATTAGCAATACACCATGAAGAGTGTTATGCATATGAGCAACCCTGTTGCCATAAAAGCAATTCTGAATTTAATCCAAGGAGAATGCGTAAAATAATTTCATCATCAGCAACTTGTCATCCTGAAGTTGAAAATTTTCAAATATAAATTTTATGCAATGAATATAATCAACTATAGTGGAAGAACCTTATTTTAGCATATGCAATTTAGTGCGAAGTTGAAGAAAACAAGCTTGATTTTGTTGTGCATAATGACGTTCTAATGTGGCCCATGCATCATAAGAATAATTAATGCTGATAAGTTATGCAACAATGGAATCAAAAATGCAGTTAAGAATCCAACCAAACAAGTTGATCGTGGAGAATCCATTTTTCATAGTCTGGATGTGGAATTTTTCCCTTAAAACATATCAAGCATTTGATAGGTTCTTAGGAATGGAAGAAACTTGATTTTTTTAAAAGAGACAAATATTATTTTCTAACTTAATCCCAAATTAAAGTGGAAGCCATTGATAATAATGCAACTTAGGAAAACCCTTACTACAATTCTTCGATAGTTTAGAAACTCCTCTGTCAAGCTTAAAAAAACAAAAACAAAAACAAAAATGAAATGCCCTCTTGAACAATCCAACTCCACTAATTATGAAACTTGTAGAAGGTGAATACGTAGTTAGTACTATAGAAGATGATCTTGATGTTGTTGCTTTTAGTGGGCTAATTCACAATGGAATTGGAAGGAAAGTCACTGAATCACTTGAATCTTGTCAAGAGATCAAGACTGCCACTATCTTTGAGATTGGGTATGCAAAAGATGGCTAGAAATATGGCAATGATTGAGACTAGCTATGAGAGGCATCAATGATGTTGGAATGGCCAACACAATTTTGGCAATGATAATCAAGGAATATGATTATATCAGATAACATAAATGTTATTTGGATTTTGGTAATATAGATTGAAGAATCAAGAACCATGAGAGAGAGCACTTATTTGCAATCTATAATAGGAGTGCTTCCACAATAAGGCCACAATAGCAAATTGGCCAAAAGGAAAAAAGAAACTAGGCTCAACAATGACCAAGCTCTAATATCATGAAAAGATTAAAATTTTTTTAAGGAATTTCTCTTTTTCTCATTCATATATTTCACTTATAATCAATCCATTATATACATGGTCTAAGCAAGTCAGACTGTTCTGACCAGGAATTGAAAGGAAGGCGGTCTGAGTAGCATCCGGTTTCTAATTTTAATATAAAATCATTGGATCATTTGGTCTATACTATTGGAGCAGTTCAAGTATTTTAAAAATAAAAAATAAAATAAAGTTGTCAAATGTCAAATGCCCAAATCCCGCACGGTCACCCACTCTCCCTTGTTACCCCTAGCCCCATGAAAATTAATATCAGTCCCTTGCTCAGTCTCCCTTCCCCTCTCATAGTTCTGATGAGTGGATTTCATTCACTCATAAGATACGTTTTTACACTTAGATATTTGTTATTCTTATGCAATTGTGTTA
>JAYJMB010004115.1:0-13310 GCA_036873735.1 Pouteria campechiana | reverse complement strand
AAGCAACCCACCCTGGAGGTGGTAAAATCATGGTATAATCATGTGGATTTACGGTGTAAAATGGAGTAACGGCCCTAGGAGGGTGGGGCGTTACACCTGAGGAAGACCATGTTGAGGCAAAACTGACAAGAACAGATAGGCCAAGCACTATGGGTCCTAGTAGTGAGGTAGTTCCTCCTATGCAGCCCCAAATAGTGGCACTGAAATTTGGTGCTATGATGACAATGATAGCAATTATTGTCCAGACCTTACAAGAACTGGTCCAAACTCGAATGAGGCCCATAAAGGAGCCTCAACGTTTGGCGGGGCTGGGTGTAGGCCAATAAATATAGAACTGGATATAGGGTAGACATCTCAAAGGCATTCAGGGATAAGTTTAAACATGAAAGCTTTCCAAAATATGAAGCCTCCAGTTTTCAAGGGGCAACAGGACTATCATGTGGTAAATGAATGGCTCTCTGGTATGGAAAAGGCATTTGCATATATGGAATGCCTTGAACAATATAAGGTATTATATGGGATCTATCAGTTGGAGGGTGAGGCAGAATAGTGGTGGCATACTGAGAAATTAATAGCTCCTGGCAATGTGGTAGGAATCACATGGATTGACTTTAGAGAGAGATTACTTTGCAAATATGTGTCCACTAGTGAGAAGGCTAGGCGGGCTATTAAATTTTTGACATTATTACAAGGCAAGAAAACTATAAAAGAGTATAATGGACAGTTTGAGTCTTTGGCATGATTTGTGCCATGGGCCTAATTGGATGCACTTGAGACAAACCAAAAATTTTAGGAAGAGCTAAGATTGGATATCTGAAAGAAGTTAAACCTTCTTATGCTAATTATATATGAAGATACCCTTGAGCTGCTCATTTAGTGGAAAGGGAGGAGGAGGAGCAGACCAAATTCAGAGAAAGAAGATGTATGAGTGAAAATGAACAAGGGCGCTGGAAAAGGCCAAGAACTAGAACTGAGCAGAGTTGTACTGTAACATCTGAAAGAATATGTAATTATTGTAAGAGATCCGGACATTTGAAATTTGACTATCTCATACTATTAAAGAAGTTAGGAGGAAGGCCAACTAAATCAACTTCAAAATAGATGAAGGAAATTAATCAAGGGTCGAGTCAACCGTGGGATTCGGGATAGCGATGACCACTCACTTGTTTTCTATGTGGCGAGATTAATCATATTCGGTGGAATTGCACTAACCAAGGGTGAAGTGATAGTGTAATTTCCCGAGTGCCACTGCAACCTGAGTGTGGTGGGGGCAAGATTAGAGGCAAAGGTTGAAGACCTAATGTAGCTCCTAGACGTCAGAATGAACAACGTAGACCTCCAATGATGGCAGTGGTACAAGCGAACAATGTTCAGGAAGCTTAGGCCATGGATCACATAGTCACTGGTAATCTTTTTGTTTATAATTGCATGGCATATGTCTTATTTAATCCGGGTGCCTCTCAGTCTTTTATCTCCATTGCATTTGTAATTAGAGCTAGCTTGTGATAGAGGGGTCTACTTCATTAAAAGCAGTTAGCATAGCTACAGAAGTGTGATATGAGATACCTATAGTGAACGAGAGCAAATAGTTTTATTCTGACCTAATTGTATTGAATATGGAAGTTTTGGATATTATACTAGGTATGAATTGGCTAGCTAAGTATGAGGCAAACATTGAGTGTAAAACTAAACAAGTAACTTTAAGGACCCCTAATTAGGTGGAAATTAGCTTTAGGAGCTTGCCTAACGGTAAAACTCCTACACTTGTGTCAGCTACGAAGGCTCTCACTCTAATGTAAAAAGGGTGTGATGCATACTTAGTGATGGTTCAATCTATAATTTCTCGCAAATGTATGGGCGTATAACAGTATAGTGTGCAATGCAAGGGTCAATCCCACAGAGCATGGTCAAACTGACTTAATTAATTTTAGTTACTAAACTATCCTAACCTTAAAAGAATGGATTTATAACTAAACAAACTTGGAATAAAGTTTGGTATAATTTTAAAATTTTAGAAATATAATGGAATGAAAGTAAATAAATGAATGAAAATAATGCAAAGAGATTAGCAAGATGCATAAGTCTAGGGATCTAATTTCATCACTAGATGATGCCTCTTTTGCGAATGGAATGTTGGATTCAATGCCTCACTTGGGTTCATCCTTCCAAAGGTAAGATTATTACCATTAGGTATGTGGGTTTAAATCAAGTATTTTCACTTGTTCTAATTACCTAGGGTGTGTAGCATAATTGAGGTGAACACCCATTAAGCTCAAGAACCAAAATAGTGGTTTACCATATGGTGTCTACCTTAACCATGCTTTGATAATTAATCTAACTTATAATATTGGTGATTAAGTAATAAATAAGTTAAATCATTGCAAACAACATCATGAATAAAATAAGATCATATAGTATTAATAACCAACAATCCATACTAAAGAGTATCAAAAAGGGTTACATCTTCACCCTAGAAAAAAAAGACATTTAGTTCATAAGAAAAACCAAAGCAACTCCCTTTGATAGGATCATCACAATAAAGAACATCTTCTCTCCTTCTTCTTTCTTACTTGCAATCCTTCTTTTTTTTTTCCACAAGAAAACTCCTAGAAGTTGGTCTCCAAGAGAAAGAACTCTCCAAATGGAAGTGAGAAGAGCCCCTCAAAAACCTTAACTTATTACTTTAAAACCCCATAGCTATGCAATGTCGAAAATCCATGAAAAATATTAATCTATTGCTAGTGGTAGCATTGGTGGTGCCAAGTGGGGGCCACCGACACCGGCTTGATGACTCTTTTGCGACTTGATTTTTAGCTCCTTGTTGTCTATTTTCTTTTCCATCCTTTGAGCTTCTTCTTTTCCTTTCATTTTCTCTTCTTTTCCATCTTCAAGACACCTAGAATATCCAATAAATAAATATAAACTTCATTTAAAAGAAACAAGGATTTGCAAATAACTAAGCTTAAGCATGTGTAATATAAGTGAGTGAAATTTACTCGTCAAATACCCCCACACTTATTTGCTCATCCTCTAGCAAAATAGAAACAAAAACACAAAGGACATAACTATAATATAGTAACAACACACAAACTCATAAAGGACATAATGAAATTGATCTTATCCATTAATCAAAAACCTCCAAAAAATAAACATAGTTAAGAAGAACTATCAAGATATCACATATGTGTTTCAATTTTTTTACCTATGCCTCTTCCTTTCCACCTTAGATTCCACGTGCATGTGCAAAATATACATCCATTTCAATCTACATATTTTCACACTTACATTCATTCAAGCAACTGAGTAATACATATTCAATGCAACTCTGAGAATTTGCAAATTAAATCAAAGAGACTACTTTATATGAGCATTTGATATTTTTTGGACTCTATTACTATCACATTCTTTATATATATATATATATTATTTTTTTTATTTTTGATTGTGATCCCCCCAATTACTTGGGTTGTATTACAATCACACTCTGAAAACTTGTTTCCTTTTCGAATCATAGAGATGTGATCCCCCACGATTGCTTGGGTTGTATTACTATTATACCCTCAAACTTGTTTTCTTTCTAAATCATAGAGATGTGATCCCTCCCTATCGCTTGGCCTGTATTACTATCACACTCCCAAACTTGTTTTCTTTCCTATTCATAAAGATATGGTCCCCCTATAAACAATGAGTTTTTACTCTTGTTTTTCTTTTATCTCATCTAATGCTTGTCTCAACATAGTTACAATGTATTCTAGAATTAAAATTGAACCATGCATACTTAGTGTCCTAAACTCATGCTAAGAATTTAAAGATTTCAAAAGAAATGGCTAATTCACTATGATTAATGTGTATAAGGAATCTGTAGCAAATTAGACTAAGGATTAAGTCAAGCATTGCAAACATAATGATTTCTATCTTTTTCAACTTAACTTGGTCTATTGTCAAATTTCACATACATTTGGTTCATATGATGACCCTGATCAATGTTCAAAATGCACAACTTTCCAACCATAACTATAATCAAATAAAGCACTTAGCATAAAAAGTTAAACATAACACATAAACTACTCAAATTAGACAAACTAACTATACACATAACACAAAAACTAAACAAACCGCAACGACCCCCAAACTTAGACAAAGACGTTTATAAATAAAAATAAAATGCTAACACCACTAAACTTGAACATAACATTGTTTTCAATGTAGAATAAAGCAATGAAAAACAAGGACTTGAAATGGATGGATCACTCTTCTGAACTTTCACTTTTCACCCAACTCAAATCTTCTACTGGTACATTAGGAAGTGTTGGTTGAGGTGGGAAGCAAATGGAGCTGTTGCCTAGTGATATATTGCAACTCTAGAGCATGGAAGTAAGAGCATTGTTGTGGTCTACCATATATTTGTACATTTTCCACTGGTCCTTCAACATTTGCCTCATACAACATTGAACACCCACTAGGTGTGTTTGAAGATCAACCAGGGAAGGTGCTTTAGAAGAAGACTCCCTCATGGGTCTCTACTAAGGAGAACTTCGTGGTGAAGATGAAGGACTTGCCCTTTCATTTCCATGCATTATCTTTTCAAACGTATCCATAACTGCATCGTTGATCACCGGAAGAGGTTATTGAAGTTTCTTTTAAGCAGTGATAGGAACTTCATCCATGAGATGCAACCGACAGATGAGTGAAGGGTGTCCCAATCCACTTGTGAGCTTCCCTGTGATGAAATAGATGATGGAGCACTCGATCACTTAGCCCACATCAATAGATAACCCTGTCTGAATAGCATAGTTGAGAACAACACGGTCCCTTATAACATTAGACACATGGTTGAAAGGCAACATTTTTGCTAAAACAAAACAGTGTCATGCCTTGCTTGTTGCTTCCAACTACCCTCTTGGAAAACTGATTACCTTATCATGCAAAGTTTCCATTTGCTGCCTGATTAAGCAAAGTAAAATATGATAGCATTATAGTCTGGTCCTTGTTCAATCCAAGTGGAGTATTCATCTTCTTCAATGTCATCTAAATCATAAACTTTGTTAATAATAACTCTATCAAAAGGAACCATCTTTCCGTGCACAAATGTTCTAAGCTCGCTCAGGTTTGCTCTGAACTATTCTCAGGCATTGGCATAAAACTCTTTAACCAATGACACCACTACCACCTCCTACTGAATTGTAAAGTGCATCCAATGCCGAGCTTGAATAAGGTTGGCTATATCACTATAAGTTGTATCGAAGTCTATTTTCCTTATACCTTCGCGATTCACTAGAGAGTTTCTAAAAGTGTCTTCATCTCAGTCATTGAAGAACGTGGGTTTAGGTGGTGTATTAGGCTCTCTTGTCCGCCTCTTCCTTGAGGGTCCGACACAAATAGATTTCCTTAGAGGCATGGTGATAGTACTAGAAGGAATGTAGTAGCATAACACTTGGGCAATCAAAATGAATCAACTCTACCAAGCTTCCTGAAGACTAAACCATACAACTCTACTTTACTGTGAAAGAACAACAAGCACCAAGAAGAATATGTGCTTATACCATAAGAAAGAGGTCACTTTCTTCACCAAGGCATTTCATCAAACATATAGCATGCACATTGAAATTTCTCAACAAATGCCTTAATAGCTTCTCTAGTTCAACCTGAATATACACTCACTCCTACCACATACAATCATGTAACATGTGCCCAGCAAAAATCACACACAACCTAGCTCAAGCAATTCAACAAATAATTGATGTGCACAACATCAACAAAGCTCCATACACAAAAATCCAACTCCAAATCTTCTCAAACTACCACAAAAGCAAACCACTTCACTAAGAAAACCAATAGAAGAAGGATTGAGTTGAGCTAAGTAACTTACATGTGATTCCAAGTGATGTGCACAAAGTTGTCAAACCTAACTTGAGAAAATGGTGAAGAAGATGATGAATAGTGGATTGGGAGAGATGAATCAAATGAGGGAAATGGAAAAGAGAAGCTTTGGGAATGAATGAATGAGGTTTAGGGTTGTAAGGAAGGGTTTGGGAAAGAAGGGAAAAGGGGGTAGGAAAAGCTCACTTAAAAATAGGGAGTGGGTGGTGGTGTGTGTGCGTGGGGTATTAAGGGAGACCAATTGGTGGCACCGACGATGCCACCCCGCTGCCCCATGTAAAAAAAAAAAAATCTTTTGAAATGTCTGGTGCCAACAGCATTCACTCTCTGCCTCTGTCTTGCCTCCTTATGGTTTTGCTACCTTGAAACTCTCTTTTCCAGGCTACTTTATCACCCTATTTGATCTCCTTGCTTGAAATCCTTATTTATGCATTTAACTTGTCAAATGTGAAACAACAATGTATTAAGTATAGTAAATAGGATAATATCAGTGTAATCTAATTACTTAATGCAAGAACATCAATACTTCTAGAAAAACAAACAACCTACTTTATTTAAACTAATGCAACTAGCCTACTTTATTAATACAAGAACATCAATACTTCTAGAAAATTGAAAAGACTGAAAAACAAACAGCTTGGGTAGCCTCCCAAGAAATGGTTTATTTAACGCCTGAGCAAGACGAACTCCCTTTTTCTACAAATTTTCAATTTTCCACACTTAATTCAAATGAAATTGCTTTTGCTTGCTCTGGTTGGCTAGGCAACTTCCAAGGTCTGTAACTCTGTACTGCTTTTGCAATTTGTCCTAACTGAATTTCCATCTTTTTCCTATATGCCTCCATGTTATGGAACCTGGAATTAATGTTTTGGAATTTTGTTGCATGATTCTGGAACTTGGTTTGTGTTTCTTGTATGAAACTCTACATGGTTTGGTTTGTGTTGCTTGTATGAAACTCTACATGGTTTCTTCAAGCGTAGGATTTTTTGATTGAGGTTAAATAAGGTTCCAGCTTGATTTTGATTTCTTTCATTGTTCCAAGGGAAGTTAGGATGATTTCTCTAACTAAGATTGTAAGTGGTTGAGTAAGGGTCATTCCGTGGCCTCTGGTTGTAGAATTTCATTACATTAGACTGCTCCTAAATTACCACAAAAAAAACCTCTTCTAGAGTAGTTGCTTCAATTGTACTATCATAGATCACATTGCCTTCATCTGCTTAGCCATTTCTGACATCTATATTGATAGATCAAAATTAGAATTCACTTCACAAAGTCCCCTAGATCTACCTCTTATACTTTTCTATTGAGAATTTGCTCACAACATCTCATAAAGATCATATGTTTCTTCCAAAGTCTTTTCTCCCATGGCTCCATCTGTGGCATTATCAACCATAACTTGGCATGGTTGTGTCAGTCCATCATAGAAAAATTGGTTAAGAAACATGAGGGCATTGAATCAAGATTGCTTTAAACCTTCCCCATGCCTCATGGAAAGCTTCACCATCCAATTGAGAGAAAGTAGCTATTTTACTTCTTAATTCAATAGTTTTAGCATGAGAGTAGAATTTTCCAATGAACTTATTATAAACTGCTCCCGAAGTTGTTAATGAGTGAGGGGCTACTGTCATGAACCATGTCTTGACTGCATCTTTTAGAGTTTATGGAAAATATCTTATACATAACTGATCTTCTGTTAGCCCATACAATGGAAATGTTTGGATGGTTGTATTGAAATCACGCATGAAAGTCATTGGATCCTCTAAAGCTAACCCATGAAAAGATGGAAGCATGTTAAAATGAATATGTTTCAAGTCATAATTTCTAGTATACTAATCTAATACAATGCATGAAGGTGAAATCCTTATAGTAGGGCATGCAAACTCTGTCATTAATTATTGAGCCTATTGAGCATGTTGCACTTGTTGAGCTTGTTCCACTTGTTGAGCCATTCAGTTCTCCACATTGTCAGCCATGTTTACTTCTTCTCCTTCACTTAAAATCTTTGTTTCAATTTCCACTTTGTCAACATGATTGTTTAATGGAAACAAAGTAGGATTTAGAGATCTTCTTCCGTACATTCACAATACTACAACGGAAAGAAATGAACAATTAAAAATTAATCTTATATACAATTATACACAAAAATAAAAAGAAATAATATAACTAATCTTAATCAAATCAATTTGAAACCATTCCATGACAATGATGTCTAAAACTTGATGGTTCAAATTAAAATTCGTCGGAAGTGTATGAACATATAACAGTATAGTATGCAATGCAAGGGTCGATCCCATAGAGAATGGTCAAACTGACTTAATTAATTTTAGTTACCTATCTATCCTAACCTTAAAAGAATGGATTTATAACTAAACAGACTTGATAAAAAGTTTGGTATAATTTAAGAATTTCAGAAACTTAATGGATGAAAGTAAATAACTGACTAAAATTAATGCAGAGAGATTAGCAAGATGCAAAAGTTTAGGGATCCAATTTCACTACTAGATGATACCTCTTTTGCTAATGGAATGTTGGATTTAATGCCTCACTTGGGTTCATTCTTTCAAAAGTAAAATTATTGCTGTTAGGTGTGCAGGTTTAAATCAAGTTATTTCACTCATTCCAATTACATATGGTTTGTAGCATAATTGAGGTGAAAACCCATTAAGCTCGAGAATATAATAACCAAAATAGTATGGTTTAGCATAGGGTGTCTAGCTCAACCATCTATCCTTCTCATTCAAGGGAGCTCATGGTTTAGCATATGGTGTCTACCTTAACCATGCTTTGATAATTAATCTAACTTATAAATTGGTGATAAAGCAATAAAATATGTTAAATCATTGAAAAAAATATCATGAATGAAACAAAATCATATAGCATTAATAACCAACAATCCATAATGAAGAGTATCAAAAAGGATTACATCTTCACCCTAGAAGAAAAAGATTTAATTCATAAGAAAAACCACAACAACTCCCTTTGACAGGATCATCATAATGAAGAACATATTCTCTCCTTCTTCTTTCTTGCAATCCCTCTTTTTTTCTCCACAAGAAAAACTCCCAAAAGTTGACCTCCAAACCCTAAAAAGAACTCTCCAAATGGAAGTTAGAAGAACCCATCAAAAATACTAATTTTTTCCTTAAAAACCCCATAGCTACACAATGCAAAAAATCCACAAAAATATTGATTCACAGTTGATGTTGGCTCACTGTTTGGCTACAAGGGGTCATGAGTCCTAGCGCCGGTGGCGCCAAGTGGGGCTTGGTGGCACCAACTTGATGACTCCTTTGCAGCTTGATTTTTAGATCCTTTTTTCTATTTTCTTTTCCATCCTTTGAGCTTCTTCTTTTCCTTCCATTTTCTCTTCTTTTTCATCTTCAAGACACCTAAAAACTCTAAAAAATAAATATAAAATTCATCTAAAATAAACAATGATTTACGAATAACTAAGCTTAAACATGTGTAATAAAAGTGAATGAAATCACTCATCACTTGGTATCAACTATTGACACCCATTCAAAGCATTAATTGCTGGACAATATACCTGTAGTGCGAGATTTTTAAGACGTGTTCCCTGATGAATTGTCTAGATAACCTCCTAAGTAGGAAGTGGAGATTTATATTGATCTCCAACCTTGGATAGAACCGATATCTAAGGCTCCATATCAAATGGCAAAGGGAGAATTAACAGAGTTGAAATTGCAACTGCAGGACCTCATGGATAAGGGATTTATCCATCCCAATGTGTGCACTGGTATTTTTCATGAAAAAGAAAGATGGAAGCCTTTGATTGTGTATTGATTATTGGGAATTAAATAAAGTAACTATCAAGAATGGATATCCACTACCCAGAATTTGGAAAGGGCAAATTTGTGATATATAGTAAGGCATCAAAGAAAGGATTACGCTATCAAAGAAAGGATTAAGCTGTGTTTTAATGTAAAAGGGTAACATAATAGCTAATGCATTATGCCAGTTATGACCTCATGAGAATAACTATCTGACCCATGATTTGGAGTTAGTAATAGTAGTGTTTGATCTAAAAATATGGAGACACTATCTTGATGGAGAAAAATGTGATGTATAAACTGATCATAAAAGTTTGAAATATATCTTTACTCGCAAAGAATTGAATATAATGTAGAGATGATGGCTAGAATTGTTGGAAGATTATGATTTGAACATGCACTGTCATCCTAGCAAAGCAAATGTTGTGGCTGACACTTTGAGTAGAAAATCTAGAAGCAGTTTAGCATATATGTTGTCACAAAAGAACAAACTTTTTGAAGAGTTAAAAAGTCTAGATCTACATGTTGGGATGAAAGGGATAGTGACCCAATTGTACCAATTAAGCCTTTAGTCTACTTTGATAAATGAAATTTTAACAGCTCAAAATGAAACATTAGATGAGGAATTTTAGAAATTAAAGATGAGAGTATAACAAAATGAGCTACCAAATTTCTTAATTGGTGCAGATAATCTCCTAAGATACAGTAATCGGTTGGTGCTAATTAGAAGATCAGTAGTGGTATAGAAGGTGGCACATTATTCACCTTAAACCATTCATCTTGGTGGCAATAAAATGTATCAAGATTTGAAATCTCAATACTAGTGGAATGGTATGAAGAATGATATAGCTAGATATGTGGCTAAATGTTTAATATGCTAAAAAGTGAAAGCAGAATATTAAAGACCAGGTGGGTTATTACAATCTATTGTACTCCTTGAGTGGAAATGGACAGACATAATAATAGACTTTAGCACCGATTTGCTAAGGACAATTGTTGGGTTTGATAGTATTTGGGTTATTGTTGATAAATTGACTAAAGTAGCCCATTTTATACCAGTCAAGACTACATTTACTATTAAGAAATATGTATGAATTTATCAAAAAGAAATTATAAAATTGCATTGTGTGCCTAAAGTGATTATTTCATATAGAGGATCAGTGTTTACCTTTAAATTTTGTAAAGCATTACACAAGGCTAAATGAACACAGTTAGATTTCAGCAATATATATCACCCCCAAATAGATAGGCATTCAGAGTGGGTGAATTAGCAACTAGAAGACATGCTTAGAGCATGTGTTCTAGAATGGGGCAAAGCTTGGAGCTAGTACTTGTCATTGATTGAATTTGCTAATAATAACAGTTATCATTCCAGTATCCAGATGGCTACTTTTGAAGCATTATATGGGTGTCAATGTAGATCTCCATTGTATTGGACTGAAATAGGTGAAATTACTTTAGTAGGACTATAGATGATAGCAAATACAATTGAAAAAGTAGCTCAAATTAAAGAAAAGATCCATATTGCTCAGTTGTGTCAGAAACATTATGCAGATGTACGAAGCCATGCCTTAGAATTTCAAGTGGGGGATAAAATTTTCGTGAAAGTATCTCTAATGAAGGGTGTAGTACAATTTGGCACTAAAGGAAAGTTGAGCCCAAGATATATAAGCCCATATAAGATTTTGTAACAGATCAGCCAAGTAGCCTATTAGATAGCATTGCCTCCATTGTTGATGGAATTCATGATGTGTTCCATGTGTCATCTTAAAGGAAATATGAGCTTGGTCCTCCCCACATATTGGCACCTGAAGAAATCATAATTAAGGAAAACTTATAGTACATAGAATATCTAATCTGGATCATGGACAATAAGGAGAAACAATTGAGGAACAAGGTTATTTGCCTAGTAAAGGTACAGTGGGATCATCACACCAAAGAGGAAGCTACCTGGGAACTAGAAGAGCCAATGAGAACAAAGTATCCCTAATTTACTTAAGTTTCAAGGTCAAAACTTTTCATAAGGAGGGTGGAATATGAAGCCCTAAAAATCTTATAAATGACATATTGGGTCTACAAGTTGTAAATGGATGGTGCATAGGTAACTTTGAAATTTGGAAGGAAATGCTTGATAAAAATAGAAAATAGAGATGGACATGATTAATGGGTCATATATTTTAGTGAATTGAAAGGAAATACTATGAGAAAAGTGGACAGAAAGTGTCACAGGTGGGCTACATGTTTACTTGGTTGCATGCGCTATTGGAGCACCATAATGGGTGAAGCTTAAAATGCTCCACCAGCCCCCATTTCCAACCCTAAACGTTCTTAGCTCTCCCATTCATTTCCAAGCTTTGGAAAAACTCTATTTGGCATGGATTTTGACAACTTCAATCAGGGAAAGTGACGGCAAGCAATGTAGCAATAGTCAGGCATCAAGAAAATGTCGATTTTGGCAAAGAGGAATGGAGAAAGCTGGAGGAAATTTAGGGATTTTGCTCTATGATATTGCTTTGTGTATGATGATTCAATGTTATGCATGTAATTAAGCCATGTGATAGGTGAAGATATGAGGTAAAATTATGCTTAATTAAGAAGTTAAAGGTAAAATTATGCTTAATTAAGAAGTTAAGTATGGTAAATAATGGAGTAAAAGAATGTGTAAACAAGGGGAAAGAAAATAGACTTGGAGATAGGGGCAGAAATTGGATATTGCAGCACCCAATCTGGCACCAAAGCATGAAATGGGTAGACAATGCAGGCAGGGAATTGGATTTCAATGTCACGGCACGAGAACAGTATGGTTAAAAAATAAATTTTTTTGTATTTAATTAATGTAATCATTTGGGACTTTTGCTAAGGTTCCTAATTATTTTGAACCATAATTGAGAAGATTTCAAAGACATTAATATAAGATGTTGAAAATATGAGAAGTACATGTAAGTGTGATCATAGTGATATATTCCCAAAATATCATTTGGGTGACTTTGGGATTTGAGAGTACTTGCCAGGATAGCCTATTTGGTTATTCATAATTCCGCCCATAAAAAGGGCAATGTTTGGTGATACTACCTATAATGGCAAAGAGGCTCACCTATTGTGTGAGACTTCTCTACTTAGTAGGTGTGAATGGAGAACTTGCGATTCTTTGATTGCAGTGAAGGCAGGACCCCATAATCCATATCGATGATCATATGATCATGGATCTCATAACATTCATAGCTAAGGTTACAGGGAAGGACTAGATTGCACCAAAGTTGAAGAAAGTTGAGTCTACTTGGTTGTGGTTGTGTCCACTT
The DNA here is from genome assembly GCA_036873735.1 of Pouteria campechiana. Lineage (NCBI taxonomy): Eukaryota > Viridiplantae > Streptophyta > Magnoliopsida > Ericales > Sapotaceae > Pouteria > Pouteria campechiana. Next base: position 340 of record JAYJMB010004115.1, on the reverse strand, counting down.
GATTGTGGCTATGTCCATTTGATAGTGGTTGTGTCCACTAAGTTGTGGCTGTGTCCACTTGGTCGATGGCCTACCAAACATAGTATGGGTTGATAGTAAGCGAATGAAGAAGTGGATATAGATATGTCAAGGTAGAACTGATGGTGATCTAAATATGAGTAGAGTACACACCAGTACCACCTTTTCCAGAAGCTTTAAAAGACACTCAAAAGATTGAGAGGTGTCAAGATCTCTAGGAAACTTTTCGTAAATGTGAGGTAAACATTCCACTTTTTGATGCAATTAAACAAGTACCTCGATATGCTAAATTCCTGAAAGAATTGTGTACATTAAAGAGAAA
>JAYJMB010004114.1:1321-13315 GCA_036873735.1 Pouteria campechiana | reverse complement strand
ACCTCCTCGTCAGGTTCGCATTGGAGACTTTGAATGGAATTTGAAACATCTACATGCCAATTTCTATCCGCCAGCAATAGATTTCACAGCAGTACAAATCTCAAAAGCTTTCTAAAAATCTACGTTTGCAGAAATCTTGTATTACATGTGAAAATGTTAAATGAAAAAGAAAAATAAAATAGAAAAAACCAGAGTTGATAAGATTTGAAGATAATATTATCGTCTAATAAGATAAAATTTAATAAATATAATTTTTTAATTATATTATTTTTATTTTTAATCTTTTTATAATTTGATGTACTTAAAACTAATTATAGGAATAGTACTTTAATCAATAATATTTATAAAATTCTATATTTAATATTTTTAATATTTATATTTTCAATCAAATCAGTAAAATAAATATAAGAACACATTGATGTAGATATTTAAATAAAAAATGATAGAATCATATTCATGTGGTCCAATTTATTTTTTACTCCAGTACAATATAAAACTCAAATAATTTAAATTTTATAAAATAGACCTGTGAGCTTTGCAAAGGGTTTATATGTGTAGCACTGGATTCATTAATCAATTTATTTTCTTTATAGTTATGTTCAATAAGTAATTTCTATTTATATTTCTAAAATTTGTTAATATTTGTATATCTATTAAAAGTAAAAAGTATAATATAATTAAAAATTATATTTATCAAAGTTTATTTTATTAATGGAGAATATTTCCTTCAAAATCTCATCAGCTAAACTTTTTTTTCTATTCTACTCTCTTTTCAAATTTTTAAAAAGCTTTTGAGATTTATAATTCTGTAAAATCTCATGGATTTCTCGCTTAGAGAAGTGGGGAAGAAGACTTTTCAAATTTCATGCAAAATCTCCGCTAATTTGACTTGGAAGTCTGCCGTCGTACGTGTGATGTGAATCGCATGCCACTGACATCTTCTGGCCATGCGTTAACAATGCTTGGTAATCAAATGGAAGCTGTTGGATCAACCTAGTTGTGCTGTGATTGGTATGTCAACATGAATTCTGAAGAGTGAAAGCAACCCAAATTAATGGAAAGACAGAAATTATGACAGTCAGTTAATTAATTGCAACTATCAACATGCCTGCGCGATGAAAATTGCGATCGCTCGTCCAGATTGGATGTAGGGTCAATAAATTGAAAAGCCAATCAATCGTCGTGCTCTGTAGACTCTAAACCGCGAGTCGGAGTTCCCTGGGACGCCGCCGCTGTACTTCACGAATGCAGATAGCGCCATTTCTGTGGGCGATGTCATGGGCTGCCATGCCTTGCTTTGATCAAATATCATTCATACAATGGGGTCTTCTTACTTTTTCGTCGTCAACCAACTAGTCTTAGTCACACTTATCTACTTGAATAGCAACATTTTACTCTAAAAAATTGTCAAATGTAGCATGTGCCGCAGTTTTTTTTTTTTTTTTTTTTTCACTCGTGCTTTTATACACAGTATTCAAAATTTACTCTCGATCTTTTCACATCAGATGAGGCAAATTCAATCCGATCTAGCTTTTATTCATAAGATTAAGTGGTCCGAATTATGTTTAGTAGTCCTACAACCAGTTAAACGACTTCCTTCTTCTGCGACAATATATGATAGAATTTTTTTTTGTTACAGCATTAATAGATGGTAATAGATGACAAGTCTAAGAATTGTTTTTGGTCATGAGCAAATGTTATGAGTGAAAATGAAGTTATTAACAAGTGTGCTAATCATGTTTAAGGTGTACCTTCATGAAAAACAAACATGGTGAATCCAACGCCTCCTGTACTGCAGGAAGAGTTGTAGAGGGCATGTCAGTCGAAGGATATTATGGAGGATTTGAAGAGGGCATGTCAGTGGAAGAACAATATGGAGGATTTCACATCAGTGGAAGCACATTACAGCTTTCTCCTCTCTCACTCACAAGTTTATTACCACCCACAATCGATACTTTATGCGCACCAGCTGCAAAATTGATTTTACCACATTCTACAAGAAATGCAGGCATACATACAAAACAGAGCACTCGCAATCTTGCCAACCAAAAACACCACCCACAGGTGAACCGAATTCGGTGGAATTCTATGGTTATCCCATTTATAGAATTCATTCGTGATCCCGATGATCCTTTTGCCATTCAAACACCTTCATTTGCAATTTGCAAAGGGTTAACTTGAAGTTCTGGTAGTGTCTTTTTTTAAGGTTGCATAATTAGATAAATCATCTCATAGGGATCACCTTGATTATATGGCCATCTCCCGTTTGTAGCACTATTATCATAATCGGACTGGACTGGGCTGGACCGGCAGTTGAACCGATCAAGCGTCCGGTTTACAATTCAACCCGTTTGACTGGTTAAATTGATTTTTTTTTTTTGAAAAAAAATAAAAAAAATAGCACAACATGATTTTAAAAAATTTAAATTATTATTATTAATCTAAATATATAGATTTTTCACATATAATATAGTGTTGTAATTTATCTTTTTATTTTATTAATAATATATAAAAAAATTACAATTGAACTGAACTAAGCTATACCGGAGTGAAGATGAAATCCATGGATAGGCTAAGATGATGCCCCGCAAGAAAATGAAATCCACCTCTTTATTAAAATTAAAGTTGATTGCAGTGTAATGCATCATCAGCACATCAGCCTATGCTTATTCATATGTATACTTTGCGGGTACAGTTCAACTTATTTTATGGATGTTAGAATTAGGGCAATCAGATGGCTAATCCAACCAAGTTACTGTAACACCCCCAGAAAAGTTTTACTACAGTGATGAAGATCTGTCATAAATTACGATTATGAAGTTATTAATATTAATAATATGAAAAGCCATTGGATGAAAACACGGACAACGAGAACGGGCATCGCAGAGGGCACGTACAAGTCGCGTCGCGAATTTTGGGGGACGCGTAGGCAGGCTGAGTTTTTTGTTACTAAGATCCTGCAACATCAGCAAATTAGCAAATTTCCAGATATGTTGAGAAACCAGGAGAAAATACAGCATCTACCTTTCTTGCAATAGAATCAGTGTAAAAGTACCTGAGTGGATATGGGCAGCCAGAAATGGGAGTTTGCATTATTTGAATCCCCAATAATGCTTTAGAGAGATTAGAAGGACCCTTTCCCCATGGAAATCCTTGACTTCAGTACATGTGCTAAAAGGCTCGACTTTATCCCTTGACCCTCGTCTTGATTCTTTTCACTTGCAAACAATGGAATCGATTGAGAAATTTCCTCTCTGATTTGTAACGTCACGTCCCTGCAAGTCCTTGATATTACTGGCAACAACTTCACTGGTCTACTGCAGAAGCTCCGATATTAATTTCAGGATTATGATCACAAACACAAGATCATATATGCAAAGATTAAAAAACATAATCAAACATAAATAAGAGATAGAAGATTTACATGAGAAACCCTTAAACTCAGAAGGGTAAAACCACAGGAGGCAGATAATCAATTCATTATGAAATACAAGTTACAAAGACACAAAAGATGTCTCACATACATCTCATGGAATATCCCCCACACATCCCCAATTAAAACACTATGATAAGCCCTCTCTCACCCATTTCCGAAAAAAACCTAAGAATTTACATGATGACTCTCTCGCCTCAACCCTAGAATCCTTCGCTGAATCCCTAACTGATATCTTAATATATAATTTTCCTAATGAAATTTTCTACATAGACTCCCTAAGCCAATCTTACATATGGAGGCTCACTGGAATTAGTAGAATACATGACACAAAAAATCTAATAAATCTTCACCTTTGCTTGGATTCTGCAAACATCAAGCCAATCCACCTTGGCTTGGATTCTACAAACATTAAGCTAGCTCTTGAAGATTTAACCGGAGTCGTTACCATCTGCAAATCAATCCTCAACTCACCATCAATTAGTTTATCACCCATCATACTTAAACCAGTATGATCCACATCTCCACCTGAGATGCCTACAAAGTCCACCACTGTGCAACTTATGGCTCCATCTCTTCCATCCTACTAGCATATGAAGAGATCAAAATACCACAATCAAATAACAACAAGACTACCTCTTGATGCACATCTCACTATCTTCTTGGTAAGTTCCTGTAGCTTTTTCCACGAACTTTGATGCACCTTCAACCTGTAATTATTTGCCACCACTCATACTATCACCATCTGCATGCTGAATTGCTAAGATTCACATGCCTCCATGACCGCTACCCGCGTGCAACCCTTTAACCACAACATCTTCGTTCACTTAGACAACCACGTGAGGACAAGAGGTTCACTTACCTTTGTACTCACCATCTCTCTGCATGTATGCCAAATCATATTTCTTATATGCTACTCAACTCCACTAGCTCTTGTGTACCATACATATGCCAAACCATACACTACTTGTGTACCAGTGCAATTAACTATATACTCATCCATGCACCACCTGTGAATTTGCTACCAAATCATGCCTACATTATTGTATTCATTTTCAACCATTATAGTTTTGGTACTCCCAGGATCTCTCACATCCACTGTCAATCACAGTTATAAGACTTACCATTATCCATCATTGATCATAGTCTAAGGACCACAACCACTGTCTATCGTGGAACTGAAGAAAACTACTATCTAATCATGGTACTCTTCATGCACCATCCACACCTTGCACATAGACAAAAACTAACCAATGCAATATCTGTAGCACATCCATTTGTAAAGTCCACCACTTCACCTCAATCTGAATCATCCAGTGCATAATCAACCTCAAAGCAACATGATCACCTCATCGATCCTCTCAGATCTGCTCAAATCTATATTGCACTAAACCAAATTGAACCTAATCTACCTTAATCAACCATGATAATCGTGGTCCACCTTGATTATGCCTAATGATGTACCATCCACTTGATCTGCATCATCCACAAACTTTACAACACCTCGAAATATTCAGATCTATCAACTAGGATCACTCATCATCACAAAATCACCATTGATGTGCACATACCCATCAGATCCACATCACCGAAGCAAAATCTCCCTAATCTAACCCCACAATTGTGTTTACATCACCCAAAAATATAGAAATTAATACCTGGAATACCCAAATCTGATACTAGGATTACCTAAAAATGGGCCACGAGTGTACTTGCTTTGGTACACCTCAATGCACCAAATCTTTTGCATCATCTTCTTCATTAGTAAAACCCTAGCCGCCATGCATTGCCACTGCTAATGCCATCTAGCATCGTTCGCCATCGATCGTCTTTCGGTCAATCTGCTTCGTCCATAATGTCGCCGACGACTTTCTGATTTTGGCAAAATGTTTGCCGCATTAGATTTCATTCTTGGTTACCCAAAAAATTAGAAAATGTGCCACCGCCAAAACTCATCTTCTTCCTTAGCACCGATGCCTTTTCTCATGTCATCGTTTTCATCCTTGCTTCACTTTGACTAGCTGCCTCTTTTCTTCTTCATTGCCGTGATTGCATGTCAATAGCTCATTGACTTTGTTCATCGGTGCAACTACCGACATAATCTTGCTACTCACACCACATGATTTCAACACCTATCTGCACCACGCCATCTGATCAAACACGGTTGCCCACCACTCGATGAAACCAATCAACACCATCTGGTCCGCGCTTGATTTGTCCAATGTTGATCCACACATGATGCGTTGACCGTCCGATCAACACCCAAAAATCCAATGTAGTCAAAGCCATCCATAAACATGCCCAAATCCATCAACAACAAATCATAAACGTCCAAATCACTAGATGAAACACAGCACCGACCTATCTGATTTGCGATCGTCTCCATAAAAAACAACAACTATCATCTGCCCAAAGCACACCAGATCAAACACCCAATTGTTTGATCTTCACTTGCATGCATCATAATCGTGCAATTGACATCCATCAATCCAGTCAGCTATCATGCCTTTTTTTTCCTTTTTTCTTGTCTCTGTCTTGGCTAATTGCAGGTGCCACCTTCAAATCTTACCACATCGTCCATGATCAACCATGACCTTGTTGTAATATACATCACCTCTAATTAGATCCTTGAAGTACATCTTAATCTTACCTTTCGATTTCTATTGATCATTGATCCAATAGCAATTCGCAACCTGGATAATAATCCATCAACAATTAGTTCTGATACCACTTGTCGCTAAAGCTCTGATACCAATTCTAGGATTATGATCACAAATACAAGATTATACATGCATAGATTAAAGATATAATCAATATAAATTAGAGACACAAGATTTACGTGGAAAATCCTTCAACCTAGAAGAAAAAATTGTTAGAATAAATGCATGATTTCAATGACAAACAAAACTTAATTAAAGATTATATACTAATAATTATTGCTAAGTATTTATCATGTAGAATCAAGTTGTAGGCCTCATAGACAAAAGAACACTGAAAATATATTCCAAGGTGTCAATCTGTCTGACTGAAAAGACAAATAGCTTGGGCAAGTAAAGAAGTAAAAGATGAGGTATTAATATAGTCAAAGCTCAAATAGAAAAAATCAATTGAGTCACCATTCATCTGTCAAAGTGAAGATTATCTCAGACGAATGCAAAGTAACAAGCATACAATAGACTTCATCTGTCATAAGTAAGACAGTCGAATAACTCACTGAGCCAATAATTATTTATTAAAAACAGACAAATCCGGACCAATAGAGTTCATTTGCATCTCTACAATTCGTCTACTACTTACAACAAATAATTGAATAGACGAATTGCTGAAAAGATAGTTCATTTGCACTTCTACAATTCATCCGATACTTACAATAGATAATTCAACAAATGAACCATTGGAAAGGTAATTCTTCTGTGCATCTAGAATTTGTCTATTACTTACAACATATAATCCAATAGACAAAGTTCTGGAAAGAAGATTTATCTATGCCTTTACAATTCATCTATTACTTGCAATGGATAATTCAATAGACGAAGTGCTGAAAAGACAAATTCATTTGCGCTAAGTTGATTCGTCTACTACTTACCATGGACAAACTAGAAGATAAAAGAACTTTATCTAATGGATAATTGAATAAATACTTTGTCTATCATAAGTGAAGATGGGTAATGAACAAACTGAATTATTAATCTTTGTCCAGCATTAATGAAGTTCTTTTCATATTGATGAAAGAATTAGCCATCGCAACAACTCTTTGACCAATATTTCTTAAGAATCAGGAAATCATTCTCTCCAAGGTCAGTACTGTAGGCATTCTAGGAGACGAGGATTAAGCAGAAAATAGATAATTCAAATGTGTTAATCAAAATGGTCTTCTGTCATTAATGGAGCTCACCTACCATCAATGGCTGGAATTCAAAATGATTATAAATGCAAAATCGTTGGATTTAGGAGAGAAGAAGAACAATAGAGAAAAATATTCAATCCCTTCTTGAGAGCATTTACTAAACTGAGCCAAAACCTTTTGGCATTTTTCAAGAGTCGTAAGCCTTGTATTCAAACCTTCATCAACTTTCTTTGAAGGCTCCCAACCATCTTTTGGAAAGATCATTTACTTTTGCATTTAATTTTCAGAAATCTTCCCCTATGCTTATTGTGAAGTATCTATATAAGTGCTTTAACTTTCAATATTCACTCATTGTAATTTTCTTAAGCTAGTAGTTGAGGCTAAACTCAAGAAGACCTGTGATTGTCTGAGTGCAGACAAGAGCTATTTATTTATGCCCTATAGAGCTAAAATCTAGAAGAGTCCAGGGTGTACTAAATGTGTTTATGTTATTAGAGATAGTGAAACTTAAGACACTAAGAAAAAAGTTTTCTTGAAAGAGTGGAGTGGAGTGTTATCTTGAATCACTATAAAAATTCTTGTGGCTAATTATGAGTAGTGGATGACTTTAAACCTTGGGAACAATTAGATACGGGATACATTCCCTTCACAGTTGGGAAATTTATCAGATTTGCGAGTTCTTGTGTTGAGGTCAAACAAATTTTATGGCTCCATTAGATAACCATCTACAAGCTAGGCGTTCTTCTCACATTTGCAGATAATTGACTTCTCGTTCAACAAATTGAGTGGCAACTTACCCTCAAATTTATTCTTAGCCTGGAAGATGATGAAGGATGTTGGATCCTCTTCTCAATTCATTTTTGTGGACATGTCACAACTTGACAAGCATTATCAAGACAGAGTGATCCTAGTTAGTAAGAGGATAGAAATTGAGTTTGTGAAGATTCTCTTTGCATTGACCATAGTGGATTTCTTGTTGGAATAATTTCTTTTATGAAACCATCATATAAATCTCAGGATTATTTCTATTGCATCATTAAGAATTAATAAATACATAAGTGAAAGCGTACCTAAATTTATAATGGTTGATTGTTGTTTAGAGTCATGCGGTTAGCCTTCTAGATCAACACATGTTCCCTAAAAGAACCCTTTAATTTTTCTCTCTGATGGTGGGATGCCAAAAAGAATGAAAATAGCATACACATGTGACCAGGAACTATGACTACTATATATAGATAACTCATATGTACTTATGCATTATCTTTTAGTATTTCTATTTTAGCCCATCATAAAAATAAAAATTACCTTTAAGGCTCTACGCATTAAATGTCCACACCCTATCAGATACATTAAAGCCTAAATTACTTCTATTATATATGAATATTCATCATTAATCATATCTGATTACCATGTGTTAATTAGTTTAACTTAACAATACAAAGTCAATGAAAAAAGATTAGTTAAGAGTTTAATTATATGCTATGAATTTTATTTTTATAATCATGGCAATGCAAGTGCAATACGGAGTACTCTTTTAAACTTTCCAAGTATTCTTAGCCATTCAAACAGGAGTTCAAAGCTGACAAGGGATCGTACCTGCTATTTGCGGCAACCTATCCTCTTCTTTTTCACTCCGTCACTTTCAGTTCGGAGTGGAGTGCCAGTATGCGTTTGAGTAGAGAAATTAGAAAGAAAATTTTGCTGCAATTGGGACGAGAGTAAGATGGAAAACCTGCTTAATTTTCATTGCAGCAAAATGACCGACTATGGCTAAAATACAGGGTCTTAGATTAGGTGACAGATTGTGGCAAAAAGTAGGGGTGTAATTCGGGCTCATAAACTCGGGTTTGCCTTAACCCTAACTCTAACCCTATTTGTAAAACTTCAACTCTAACCCTAACCTTAACCCTATTTGTAAAACTTTAACACTAACCCTATTTTTGAAAATTAAGTTTGGGTTGAGTTTCGGGTTGATAAAAATATAGCGACAATTTGATTGATTGAAATATCATTATTTAAATTGCTTATTTATATTTCAAACTAAATGAATAAACAAAATGTCATTCAATCCTTGAAATTGCCCATTCATATTTCAAAATTCAAACTAAATGAAAAACTACCCATTTATATTTTAAACTAATGGAAAATAATACGCTATTCAATATTAATATATATATATATATATTTATAAATATTTATGTTGGAATCAGGTTCAGCTTATTACGGGTTCGAGCTGATTTCAACCCTAGTTTGGATAATTTAAAATTAGGTTTGGGTTGAACTCGAGTTCTTTGGGCTGGGAAAGCTTGAGTTTTAATACTACCCAAATTCAGGTTCGGCAGGCTGGTTTGGGTTGAACCCGGCCTAAGTTGCACCCCTACTAAAAAGGGTCTTAGATTAGGTGACAGATTGTGGCCACAAACAGGGTCTTAGATTAGGCGCTTATAGAAGTGATTTTATGCATGATTGTCAAGCTTGTCTAGATCATAGGTGGTTCTTTGTCTCCCTAAAAGTTGCCAAAATTTTCCAAGTTATGTGCCCTCTTCAAATCCTCCATAGTGTGCTTTCGCTGATTAAGTAAATTACTAGAATTTATGTGAAATTGATTAAGTATTATAAAAAAATAAAAAAATTACAAATAATTCCATATCAAATCTATGATCAAGATCTGATCTTGGTAACAGATTTAATGAGTAGTATTTTTAATATTTTTGTAAAGTAATTAAGTCTATTAATTGACATAAATTAAAAAATTAGTTAAAATTAAATAACTTAACATAATTTCATCTTTGAATATTTGAAACCTTAAGATAATGGTGATTTTAGTATTTTATTTACTTATAAAGAAGAAATAAGCAATAAATATTGTTAATGTTTTATAAATTAGCTTACTTAATATTTTGAAGAGTATTCATGCCTAGATAGATAGATAGATCGATATTCTGATGCATTCAGTTCCAGAGCTGTTAACTACGCTTCTGATACATACATAAACTAGAAGCACCAAGTGCATTGGGTTTCTTCCTACTGTAAGTATAAATAGCTTTGATGTTGGCCGAAAACAAATGCTTTACCTTAAAAGAAAATGCAGTAAACCATTTCGATTTGGAATAATACCTAATTTTATTATTGATTGTAACTCAATAATCAATTTCACAAGATTTCATATCATCATATCCCACTGATTTCCCAATTTTTCCACCTTCATGTGCCAGCGTGCAAATCTCGTTCTGGATGGACCGAGTAGTTGGACGAAAAACAGACTCGGCTCAATTTAACTTGGTGGGTTTGGGCAATTCAGCATATCCAACCCACCACTTAATGGATTGCACTCTTAGATACGAAGTATAGGTTGAGCCCATGTTCATGGCCTGTTGGGCTAGTACATGATGGATTATTTCCAAAAAACCCAACCTCCTTATTTCACACCTGCATGTACTGGAAAGGGGAGAAAGACAGGTCAAGTAGATATGAAATTGCTGCGTCTCTTACAGCAAGTTTTGATATAAATGGTGCACATGTAATTGCGTGAACAGTGGTTCAGATGCTGACCACAAAGCCCTTCACTATACATCCTCTTGACGAGTGAAGTCAGTATTTATTTATTTAACCTAAGTTACAAAGTAACTCTTTAAACTTCTAAAAAATGTGGGTTTCATAATTCAGTCACAGAAAACTTAAAATGCAAATAACCTTATTAATTATAAAAATCGTGTAAATCAGAAGTACAAAGTGGGTAGAGCAACTGAACATTTAATTATGAAACTTGATTCCATTGTTGTCTTCATTTTTTAAAATTATTACTTTGTTTTATTATATACGTTGCATAGAAGAGAAATTCAAGAGGACTTATTGTTAATTGTGGTAACATGAACCAGCTGCAGGTAATTAATTGTACATATGATTGAATTATCAAGTATTGTGAAAACCTAAAATGAAGAATTGTGGTAGATATTTCTGTGATTTTGAAGAGTTTCACTTCGCAACCAACCATCACCGCACGCGCAAGTTAGGTTAGGTGGAAGATGTTTACCAGCCTTTCATTTCTCTGTCTCTATTGCTAGACTTATCAACCTTTCAATCCATATTGCCCTGGAAAATATTGCAGTGAAAATAAAAGAATGTTTGTTGCTTTGACGATGAGTAAAGAGGAAAGCATAGGCGTCGGGTTGGAACTTGGAAGCATTCCCATATAATATCTCATCTCTGCGGGCTCTGCGGGCTGTAAATAAATGAAAGTAGATCTATCATTTGAAAGAGAGACGGCAATCAGTTCGCGTGAACAATGGGTTCAGATGGTGAGCTTGACTCTGCTTTTGACAAGTCAAGCCTCTATTTTTATTTATTTACTTATTTATTTATTTATTATTATTATTATTATTATTTTGGCTTATGGGGAAATGCCCACTTAAAACTCTCTGTAAGCTCTGTTTTGGAGCAGATCATAGGCAACCCAAGTTATGAGGTCAGTTTTTAAACCTCCCAAAGAGTGGAATTCAAAATTTCATTTAAAAAAAAATCTTAACATGTAATTTATTTCGTTAATTTTAAAAAGCATGTAAATCAGAAATACATACTGGTGGGCCTACCAAGGGAAATTACGGGAATCGGATATTTAATAATGAAATCATAAAGACTTTGTTTGTTTGTTTTCATTATGTTAAAATCATTGCTTCTTTTGTTGCATACATTGCACAGAAATTAAACCCAACAG
>JAYJMB010004113.1:0-13316 GCA_036873735.1 Pouteria campechiana | reverse complement strand
CGACCCTTACTCACACTACTACAGAAAATTAGATTGGAGCAAGGTTCTAAATTTGGGTACCCACGACAGCACCACCACATTGTCCATATGATGAATGATAAATCTACAAATTTTGGTGTAAAAATTCTAACATTAATATGTCCAAAATAATTCAGAAAATAAATACACTGAAATTGGCTACTGCCAAAGTGTTCATCCTGAAATTGCACATGATGTTGATGGCGTCACAATTTTGACCCATAAATTGTTTGATTTTAGAAAAATATTCAAAATAAAATTTTTATATCTTAAAATTATCTTTCTAATAAGATAAGAACCATTTTTGAGTTTATGTGAGACTTATAGATAAAACAATGTAACAGTCTCTAAATCAATAAGCGTTACTTTGTGGGGACCATGAAGGAAATTATGAGATGAATTATCAAATGTTGTAAACATGAAAGTTGTATAAATTAAAATTATGTACAAAATGACATAATAATAACTTAATTTGGAATTCATATGTGAGATTTATGCCCAAATTAGTAAAATTATTCCTGAAAAATGATTAACTACAAAATGTGTCACTTGTAGGTTCCAGTGACCAAATTTAGAGGCTGAATTGGAATAAGTATTCAACATGGAAGTTGTAGGACTTAAAGTTATAAATGAAATAATAATGACTCAATTTGGAATTAATATGAGAAAGTTATGCATAATTTACTATAAGTATGTATAATGGTGCAAAAATAGAAACATGTAAAATGGAGACATGTAAAATGCAATGTGATGCCTTAAACTGAAATTTTAATTGTTATGCTCCATTATAATAATGAGAATTGCTTATTTATATGTATATATAAATAAGATATGAGATTCATGTGATATGTGTAGGATTATCTGGTATGGGGGTGATAATTCAAGTTTGAAAAGATGTAGAATATGAAGTAGATTATTATAAGGTAAGTAGGTGTACTTGTATGCTTGCATGAATGATTGAGTGGATAGGGATAGTATCTATCCCACTATGCTAAATAGGTATATATGTTTTAGATATATGACTATTAAATGATAGTAAGTATCCCATGACTATTTTGTTATAATGATTCAATGGGATAGGTATCCCATATTCATTTTGGTGTTATAACTATTTGTGATTGTACAAAGATTGATTGTGTATATGAGTGGGATTGTGAATATTCCAGGATTAACAAATAAAAATGAGTTTGTATCCATGATGTGGGATTGGTAAAAATCCCAAGTTACATGACTTATGTATTGATGTTATGTCCAGTTTAATGTATAGATTAATGGGATAAAGAATATCCCATGCTTATGTTTATTACGATTATCTTGATATATGGAAATGCAAATATATAATTTGGGGATATGAGAATATCTTGAGATATGGATTATACATGATTATGGTTTTGTTATGCATATATTTGGATGTATAATGATGAAAATTTATTTATTTATTTATTTTTGAAATTACCTGGATGTGATCATGCCTGGATGGCATGGTTGATTTGTATGTAAATGTGTGGATTGGTTCTTGGGATATAGATGGATCCTCCATTTTGTTAATTATTTTCTGATTTTACACCTACTTACTGAGTTTGCTTGGACTAACTCTTTATATATATTTTTAGCTAATAGGTAGAGCCATAAGAAGATAAGTCTGGTAAAGAAAGTATAGTAGAGGATTTATTTTTTTATAATTTATTAAATTAAAAATTTTCATCATGTGTATATTTGAAATCGTGTTAGCAATCGTGTTAGCATATGTCCAATGATTTATAAAGTGTATGAAAGATTGATAATTTTGTATAATTGTATTGTAAGGGCATGTCATTGTATAACTGTAAGTGTGTAGTTGGAAGTTGTATGGTGGAGGAGCACATTCATTGCCATCATGATGCAACGGCAGTCCTGGGGGAGCCTGTGGAGTTGTAGGGATGTTGTGTGGATGAATTGAGGAATATTAGAGTGTGTAATTTCTTATTTTTAGAATTATAACAGAGAAAATGTATCCTAATATTTGATGAATGTTTGTACCTAGGAGGATAACCCTATTTTAAATGGAGACTTTGTTCGATTTTTGATAAAAATTAGGTCAACTAGAAAAATGGTATCAAAGCAACCCTGCCCTGGAAGTAGGAAAATCATAGTATGATCATATATTTATAGTATAAAATAGAGTAACAGCCCCAGGAGGGCAGGACATTACATAAATGCTCAAAGAACAACAGTTCTGAACTTAAAAAAGGATTTTAGATGCACTAGGACACCTCTAAAATTAAGTAAAACAATTTCAAAAGATGTAGAAGCCATCAAAAGGTTTGAGAGTTAAGTTTGTTCAGAGTAAGTTCAAAGAAAGAATTTTATGCTACAGAGATCAGAAGGATCAATCAGAACTTAGTTCAAAAGTAAGGAAGTCTTTTGGAAGATGCTTCAAATGGTAGACACAAGTTTCAAAGGTCAAAATATATCCATTGAAAATGTTAGTCGCCAGAAGGAACTTCAGAGCTTAAAAAATGAACTTCAAATGGTCTAAAATACATCCCTAGAATGAAGTTCAAACTAAGTCAAGGTTCTAAAGATCTGAAAAAGAGATTTAGAAGCTTTGAAATTTAATGCAGCAATAGTAACTAACAAAACACCCGACCTTTAGAGGGTTTGAAATACATCCCTGGAATGAAGTTCAAACTAAGCTGAGGTTCTGAAGATCTGAAAAAGAGATTTCGAAGCTTTGAAATTTAATGCGGCAATAGTGACTAACAAAACACACGACCTTTAGAGGGTTTGAAGTTTAACTTCAGAGGATCTGAAGCTCGCTCGCAAAGCAAATTGCATTGAGTGTTAAAAACGCAATCTAAAATGGTTAGAAAATCGACAAAAATAATAATTAAGGGCTAAATGCTCTTCCAAGAGTATAAATAGAGGATTCAAATCACTATTAGAATAGTTGAATGAATTAAAAATAAGCATTTACAAAGACTTCAAATTTTCTTTTAAGCTTTCAACTCCAATAGCGCTAAACTCTGATATTGCATTCGTAGCTCCATCTTCAACAATATTTAAGGAGTTTTAAATTTTTGTCCTTAAGTGTTACATCATTTATTGTTCTATTTTAAATTTTATATAACCTGTGTAAGTAAGAGACAATTACTTTGCACAATCTGTTACTATTTTATCTTTCTGCAAGTGAGGGGCTTGAGCATGATTGTGTTTAACACAACATGTAAGGAAGATTTGCTGGGTCTGTAAGAGTTAGTTGGTGAGCTTGATAAACTAACATGTATTTTTGATCAGTGTGTTAGAACTTGAGTATAGTAAAAAAGACTGACTCAAAAAAGTGAAGTAGGAACCCTGCTTGGGTCGAAACACTATAAAAAGCTGAGTTTCAAGAGTGTTGTGTAATTCCCTTCATTTTATTTCAACACCATTATCTTTAATTTTGCCAAAATTTTTAGAAACTCAATTCACACCCCCCCCCCTCCTCCTCGAGCTATCATAAGTAAGGGAATAATAAATATCTCTCATACCTACCCAAAATTATAAAACATCTAGAATTTTCTCCCTTTTCTCTACAATCCTCCACAACCCTTCATCTCCTTCATTTCTCTAGCACAATTGGTGTAACAACCTAAATCATCGTCAACAAAGCCATCATCTAGGTAAGCCGTGGTTGAAATTTCGTAGGTCATCTTGCTCCAACCCTTAATCATTTCCACATTTTCTTCTCTAGCCATGGTTTTAGTTGATTCATCAAGCATCCCCATTATCATCAAGAATGCTACTTCATGTTAGTAGACAAAATGGAAGCTGAAATTCAACATGTTCATTAGGGTAGGTCTCTTAAAAG
This sequence comes from Pouteria campechiana, assembly GCA_036873735.1. Taxonomy (NCBI): domain Eukaryota; kingdom Viridiplantae; phylum Streptophyta; class Magnoliopsida; order Ericales; family Sapotaceae; genus Pouteria; species Pouteria campechiana. The sequence goes on along the minus strand of JAYJMB010004113.1, from coordinate 9,469 downwards.
TATTATTGGTCCATTATATGCTTTCTCTCTTTTTTTTCTAGTGCTTTCACTACCTCTAGCATGCCTTGTAGGTTGTAGGATACTCAAGGTCCATGCTTTCCAACTTGTTTTGCCTGCTACCATAGAGGCTTTGTCTAATATCACTATTGAACCCCACATCCAAGAACCCAAGAGGTAGTTTTGATGTCCAAAGGCTCCAACTCTTTTGTGGTGAACTTCTCTTTTATGTTATGATTGTAAAAATAGATAGGCATCTCCACATATTGTTGAAATTAATTTCTTTATCTGTTATTTCTTTTATTTTCAATTAATCAACTCATAGAAAAATAATGGATACAATATTGTCAAACCTTAGGAACATAAATACAAATTGCTCTTTTATACATTATAGATGATGCTTTATTTTTACCTTTATAAAAGATTCATCTATTTTATTTTTAATTCATTATTTTATTAACATTATTTTTACTTTTGCTAGTATTATTTTTACCTTTATTAAAGATTCATCTAATTTATTTTTTATTCATTATTTTATTAACATTATTTTTACTTTTGCTAGTATTATTTCCCACTATTCTACTAGCTAAATTCTAACCACATGAATAATGAAGTTTGAGATGGTCTTAACAAGTAATCTTTTGATAAGGATGATCTCAAATTAGAGGAAATAAAAAAGTTGCCAGAAAATCCACATAAAGAGAAGATCAACAGATTCCTTGGTTAATTATACATTCCTGATTGAATGGAATATAGGATCATTACTTGTGTAGCCGCTCATTGATGACTGGTTGATGTTGCCTAGTTAGATGACTGCTCAGTTAGACGATTGCAACGGTCCATCGCTGCACAAGAAAGCATTCCTCGCTGAGCCAGCTCTTCTTCCAGCTCTACTATCAGGGCATCTCTCTCAGAGATGGATGCCATTAACCTCTCATTCTCATCTCATAATGCCTCTAATTGGTATATAATCCCCTCCATCTTTGTCTCAATGGCCTCATCGCTCAATTCAAAAGCACTCTCAACAACCCTCAGTACGTGCCATAGGCTAATTAGGAAGAGCAAACCACTGCCCCGCCCTTCCACAAACCATTCAAGGGTCAATGCTCCCATCACCACCACTCCATCCACCATGCGCCCTGGACAAAATAAAAAAAGGAGCGGCCTAGCTCCGTGGCCAGAGCCAACATCCTAACTAAGAGAATGATGAGGATAGCAATCCCTCCCCAATGATACACCAACGCCTGGGTGGCTACGCTTCTCCTATTATCCTTGGTGCAAGAAAGAAGAGAGGAGCAGAGGTCCAGGACAGTGAGGATAAGGTCGAGAAGTATATGTGATAGGAAGAAAAGGTGCACTGGAGTGGATTCCAAGAAGCTTGCCATGCGAGTCCTCCATGCTACTTTCCTTGGACTATGTTGGAGTTGTTGTGGTTGATCTAATTTGTTCATGAGATGGAAGAGAAGCCGACACAACCTCTGCCATCGGTTCCAGTTGGCTATGAGGTTTTTGATGGAGGATTCGACTACTATGATATATACTGGATTTGGAGGCTGTTGTTGTTGGAGGATTTCCATGTCTGGGAGATTTGTATTAGGAGGAATGTCATTTCAGTGATGTGGGTGTTTTATAAGAGGAGCGACGGCGCAATACCAACCCACGCATTACAAAATCCTCCAGAATTTAATAATCAAATGGATCATCTCTCTCTTTAATTTTTAGTCGTTTATTGTTTGGCTAGAAAAAAAAAGGTGTAGATTACTTGACAAAAATTTATGTGGGATCAATCAAAGTGGGCCATAGGACAGATTAGTGGTTTAGATTCATGAAAAAATGCTCATTTGCGGGAACATTATGCACATGTTTTTATTAGTTTGCAGGTATGAAAAGGTTCTCGCAGGCATGATGTAGGTGGCTGTTGTTGAAAGTCATGCAGCAGGTCTTAAAGTGCACGCTTGGTTCAGCTGTTATGCTTTGCAATCACGTTCAAAACCAGTCTTATCTGAACAAGACTTGTGTTTCTCACTATGATTTCTGTATTTGTACTGAAAAGCATAGAAAAGAGGAATGCATTCATGATGCAAATTGAGTTAGCCACACTTTCTTGTTGATTGGTACCGTTACCAAGTAGGTGTAGGTGTCGTATGCCAGTCTCTTGTCAGTTTCTATTCCTTTAAACTTAGTCCATCCCTCTAGTTGCTTCAAGATCGCAATTGCATCATGATCCACTTTTTCAAATGAAAGGCACTAGTATCCTTGTAGGTATAAAATTATATACAGTTTTGATATTTGGAAATAACCCATTAAAGTATATCACAATTTGTTTCTATTAGGTTATCTATATATGTCTCTTATGGTCTTATTACTGACTTGAGTATCGGAGTGTTTATGCCAGGACCACCATCGGCACCCTATCATGTTTTCTCTATCTTACAGGATCTCTAACTAGGATTCTCTAAGAGCAATTTAGGTGTGACCCTAATATTGACACCATGTTTGAGAAGGTTCATCAACTAAGTCATGTTGGACAAATATCCTAGCAACATGAGTCTTCCTCAAACCAATCCCTCAATAGGAGAAAATTCATTTCCTGCAACCAATCAAGGTAGCTCACAAAATACCGCGTTAACTTCTAGAAAGGATATCCTTATGATGCATTAGATGATGTAATAACAAAAGGAGTTCTTTGAAAAGATACTAACCTCCAATAACCAAAGAGGTAACCCTCATCTACAACCTTTTGTTCCAACATTATCCAAATAACACCCACACAACACCCACGGGGTTGGAATTGGAGCATTGGGAAATGTCTAAAATGATTGTGAAATAGGAAATAATGCCAAGACCGGCTATTAAGTAAGACCTGACCATCTTGTGCTCCCACAAGGAGCGGGACTAGTAGCAGTGCCTGTGCATGAGCCAGTTCCAGGTGTTGTGCTTAACATGCAAACAACGGGCAGGACACCTACTACAACCCACACCAAGCTTCATGAGGTGGCGAAGTCTCTCCTCCTTATGGAGAAAGGGGAAACATCAAAGGAATCATCAATCAGCCGACCGGATCCACCAATACTACAAAGGAACTATCCTAATGACAAGTGGATGCCCAATGTGCAATAGATATTCCAAATCTAGGGAAAGACGAAGAGCAATCCTATTCATAGGCAGAATATCACAAACTCCTAGAGGAGAGGATCGAAGGGCAAGAAAAGTGGATCCCGAGAAAACATAGAGTATGAGGGAGTAATTGAACAACCTTCCTTTGTAAAAGAAATTATGGAAGAGTCCCTATAAAAGTGATTCGAAGGCCCCCACAAACAGATCAAGGAGGCCACTTGTTAAGGTACGATGGTAAGATGAATCTCGTTGGAGCATTTGGCACTGTCAAATTTTGAGCCTTCTAGCCCACATTAAAGGGAGCATCATTATCGTGGTACCAAACGTTGGATCCCAAATCTTTTAGTTCTTCAAGATAATTGCAAAGACAGTTCCTAGTCAGCTTCAAAGGGCAACAAAAATAAAAGGAGACTGTAAAATCATTAATAACAGTCAAATGACAAGAAGGAGAGCCCCTCTAAGAGTATGTCATCAAATTCAATCAGCTTACCCTAGATATTAAGGAATTAAATTACTACAGAATGGGATCAAAAGCAAATAGATCAAGTATCATCTGCATCTTAAACCACCAAAATGCTACTCTGAACTCTTGGAAGCTCTCAATAGGCATATCAACATAGAAGAATTCATAAGAGGAGATTACCACAATTACAACAGAAGGAGAAGATCTTCCCATTTCGGAGGAGAATTATCAAAAAGGAGGAGAGGACTACCTAATAGAGAAAGGGACAAGTATGACAACTATACTCCCCTGAACAGATTCCACATATATATATATATATCAAGAAATCAAAACTAGGGCTACCTCCTATTGAGCCTAACCATTTTACTTAGCTTGATTTTGATAATGAACATGATTAACCTGCTAAGTTCTAATGATGAGCAAATATATGAGTGACAAGTTAAGGTACAAATAAGTTACTTTACCAAGTGTTGCAAAAATATATTTAAAATAGATAATTTAAGCTAACGAAGTAACTTCAAAAGTATTGGATAACATATTTAAGATCACATATATTTAAAATCCACCATAGTTAAATTTTTAGAGGAAGAAAAGCTAGTGAATGCTCAAGAATTACGTATCTAAACCAAGTAGAGAACTTCAGATGATCTTCAGAATATGTTCAGAGGTGTATCAGACAAGAAAGATAGCCATATGAAGAAAGAATGTGCAAAGGAATTTCAGAGGATCTAAAATAATTTTAGATGAGCTTTAGAGGTGGAACATCAAGCATTAGTATGCAAGCAAGAACTCTGAACATGAAAGACCTAGTTCAGAAAGGCTACATTGAAATCACCTTACTTCAGATGTTCCAAAGCTTATATTAGAGGTGCTGAAGCACATAGTCATGACATTAAGGATCGACATCATTTGAAAGGTGTTGAAGCCTCACGTCAAATGTTCTGAAGTGTCGTTATGAAGCATACCAGAGATGCCAGTTCATTTTGTTCATAAAGCAATGCAATTCACAAAATTTCGTCACTTTAGAGGTTCTAAAAGCTTACTTTAGAGGTTCAACTCCAAACATCGTGAAAATTTAGAATTTTCAAAGAAGCACCAATCGCAACATCTCATTCGTCCAGAGGCTCTGAAATCCTTACTTTAGATGCTCTAAAGTCATGGGAACACTACAAAGGTTGAAGATTTGAACATTTCTCATGCATTTAATGAGCATTGTCTTTCCAAACAACTAGAATTTGAATACAAAAGAGTATTTACTCAAGCATTAAGTTTTCTTCCAAAAAGATCAACTCCACTATGCTACTTTTTCAACTACAGTTAAAGACAATCTTTCTACAACCTCTCAAAGATTGAATCTCTATATCTTTATTATTACATTTATTATTTCTATTTCTAAACTTTGTACAATTTACCTATCAAGTGGCATCCACTTCTATACACATTTATTTCTGTTTTCACATTTGTGAGCAAGGGGCTTATAATTTATTGTTAGCAGAAAGTAGGGAGACTTGCTAAAGTTTATAAAAGTTTGTTAGTAAGATTTGAAAATCAACAAGTGTGTCATTGATCAAAGGACTGATCAAGTGCTAGTGGAACCTAAGTGCAATGAGATAGACTAATTCAGAGAAGTGAAGTAGGAACCCAAGAAGAGCCGAACCATTGTAAAAATATTATCTTAGTGTGTCATGTGATCTTTCTCATTTTATTTTAGCACCATTATTTGAACTTGGTCAAATTTTTAGAAGTTCAATTCACTATCCCTCTTAACCTACCATCTACAAGGGACCAACACCTCCATGTTAGTCCGCTACTTAAGGTAGTTCAAGGGGTGGGTGGGTGGGGTTGTGAATTGAGCTCAAAAAAATTGACCAAATTATTGAATTTTGTGCAAAAAAATAATGAAAAATCAAATAGCATAGAAGACAGTTTGTTTTACAGTGGTTCGGTCCAATTAGGGTTCTTACACCACTTCTTTGAGTTAGTTCCACTTATTGCAATCAAGTTCCACTAACATATGCTTGAACAAACACAAGTTGATTTTTAGAGCTCACCAACTAACTCTTAGACTTATAGCAAATCTTTCTTACTTACTGAACTCAGTACATAAGACTATAAGCCACTTACTTGTAGAAATAGAAAATAGTAATAAAATTGTACAGAACAAATGCCTCTTACTTAGGCAAGTTATAAACAAGTAAATCAATACAATTAAATGATATGTCAATAAGGAATACAGATTTCAAACTCCTTAAGATTAGATGTACATAGAACTTGATTGCAGTTTTAGAGTTGTGCGCAGATGGAGTTGAAAACATGGAAAAAAACTTTGATTTTTCTTATAAATGCTCATTAATTCACTCAACTAACTCTTCTAGATATTTGAATCCTCTATTTATACTTTTGGAAGAACATTTAGTTGTTAATTATTATTTCCAATGATTGTTTGACCATTTTATATTCATTTTCTACACTCCACATAATCTGTCTTACGAGCGCTCTTCAAACCATTCAACATTAAACTTTAGACCTTTGAAGGTTTGGTGCCTTGTTAGTTATCATTATTGCATTAAATTTTAGAGCTTTAAATCTCTCTTTCCGACCCTTTGAACTTTAGCTTAGATGAAATTATATTCTAGCGAGGTACATCAAACCTCGAAAGGTCACCTTTCAAGCTCTGAAACTCCTTCTGATTACTAACAGTTTAAACTACTTCCAATGAAGATATCTTTAGACCTCTGAAGCTCATGTCTTCCATATAAAGCATCATCTGAAATACTTCCTTGCTTTGAAATAAGTTCTGATTGATCCTTCTTCTAGACCTTCTGAACTTGTTTCACTTGATTCTAGAGTTATCCTACTACATCTAAAATCTCTTTTTGAGTTCAGAATCATTGTTCATTGAGTATTTACTTGCTTTCCTTCTTCTAAAATTTTAAACGTGATGAGTTTCAACTTGACATTACTTTATTTATGTTGTTCATCACTTTGAAGTTACTTCCTTAATGAAGTTTACATATTTTATTCGATTATTCTACATCACTTGAGATAGTAATTTGTTAACATCATAATTTTTTACTCACATGTTTGCTCATCATCAAAACTTAGCTATTAATTCACATTCATCATCAAAATCAAGCTAAATAAAAGGGTTAGACTTAACACTAGGAGTGCAACTCATGTCGATTTAGTTAGATTCTTGGTTGAACCTACCCTAATCTTATTTCTCAATCCTACCATACCCTTTTATTAGGTTGGTTTCGTTCAAGGTTGAACCTACCCTATTTCTTTTAAGGCTAGGTCGGTTCGGTTCTTGTTCAAATTTGATTAGTGAAGAGTTTGTTATCGAATGGGTAATATTTTGGGAAACAAGTGAATAAAATTATGCATGTGCGCAAATGATCATGCGGAGATCCAAACTGACTATATCAGGGTGAGCAAAATGCGTATAGGTGACAACCACAACAATATTGAAAAGATGGATGCCATATTAATAGCCCATAGAAATATCAACTAAATCATAAATTAGGTAGAAAAAATTAGCATAATCCCAATTCCTATCCCTATATGAGGGATTTGGGGAGAGGAGGTAAATAAGAAGAAATTTTGACTTTTAAAAATTAGGGCTATTCTGATGAAAAATTGAGTTGAAATTCAAATAGTTCTGCCTCCTCATACTGAGGAAATAGCCTCCAAGTCGTAGTCTTTTCCAATCCAAAAATAGCATAGCAATTTGGAGCCAAACAGTCACATGGCATCTGAATGTTACTAACATAGACCAACCAAAAGTTTCAATGCAATTGAAATTTACACCAAAACTCGCAAGAAGGAAACCCAATTTTATTAAATTCAGACTAAAAAATCAGAGTTTATATAAAGATGACAATTTGGGTGAAAAGACAAACCTGAAACCCTAATTCCTCTGTGCCTCCAAAACTCACATGAAGGAAACCCAATTTTATCAAATTCAGACTGAAAAATCAGAGTTTATATAAAGACGATAATTTGGATGAAAAGACAAACCTGAAACCCTAATTCCTCTACGCCTCTAGCTCTATCCTTATGGGATGAGTGTTGGAGTTATTGTGAACAAAAAATGATCAGGCGGATGAAAGCGAATGTGGTTATGACTTCCGGTGTCCCTATGTTGCTCGTTGGCACAACAAATTGCCTAAAGGGGCAGAGTATTGGAAGGGTTGTAGACTTATAGTTGTTGACTTGGCATGTATCTCGAGGTAACTTCCAGTGCGGGGCAGGAGATCAACAAAAGGAAGAAGAAACGGAGTTACAGTCATGCGCCCTTAGCCTTAGGTTTAGGTTTGATTATTTTACAGTCATATGCAGGTTGGTTCGATTCCAGATACCCAAACACTTGAACGAATCGATTTATAGAGGTAAGTTGGAAGCACCTACCCAAACCAATCCTATGGGTAATTTAAATGGAAGTAACCCTGCTTAAAATTGGCAAATCTAGTTTGATTCATGGGTACCAGATCAAAGTTGCACCCCTACTTAACACTCCCTCAACCTCGTTCACTAAGGTTGGAACCCAAGAGACAAGAGTCATAAAAATATTGCCTTTAGCATAAATACAAGGGTCACAATACCAAAGACTATAGGCAACTTAGAGAAGAAATTAAAAATTTATTCAAAAGAGGAAGACTGCAATGATATGGGGCGGATAATGGGTGAAGAAGGGATGATGCAAATAATTGTAAGAGGACTCTCCTAGATAGAGAGATAATTCCCAAAGAACAGGAAAGAGATGTCATGACAGAAGGTGATCATCAAAAAATAAGAACTATTAAGGTAATTACAGGAGGACCAGCATATGTGAGAATACTCTAGCCAGAGGAATAGCTTATGAGGAATAGATTAACATATTAGGTCAAACCTCTACGAGGAAAAGAAAGATGATTTTCCCATTGCCTTCTTTAAACGGGATGTAGATAACATTGCAGTCCTGCATGATGATGCCATAGTTACATAATAGTCATCTCCAATTTTGAAGTAAAATGCATCATTGTAGATAACAGATCATTAGTTGATATTTTGTTCTACCACTATTTGAAATGATGAAAATCTCTAAGAAAAACTTAAAGTTAATACAGGACAATTAATGGGATTCATAAGTGATGGGAAGAAGGAGAGATAAAAACCACCACTTTCCTAAAATTTTTGGTGATAAAGGTACTGTTTGCCTACAGCACAATACTTGAGCTCCTAGGGCTGAACAAGTTGAAGGTAGTGGTGTTGACATATAATTTAGCAGTAAAATTTCATATCTCTAGAGGAGTGGGCATAGTTAGAGGTGATAAAAAAAACTTGCAAGAATGTTACAAAAGTTCTTTAAAGGGAAAGTCTCTAAGTAATATAGAAATTGATACCCTGCTAGACATGCATGGCGAGCAACAAATTGCTCATAACGAGCCTATGGAGCCACTGATGATGGCTTCACTTTTCCATGACAATTTGGTATGCTATCATAGGCAACCAAATTTAGAACCTATATTCCAATTAAATTACCTATAGTAGTGTGAGTAAGGGTTAATCCCATGAAGAGTATCTAGTTTAGTTCTATGCTTATTAAATAAGAATGAGGGGGGTTTTAAGTGTAGCAGGGATGGGATTGATGGAAGAAAATGAGGGATTGGTAGATTATAGTGGGGCCCAATTATGACCCTTCAAAGCATTTGGAATCATGCATAGGCATGTATCCATTACATTTGGAAGGTCACATTAGAGGACTTGCGTAATGCCCCTCCTTCCTGGAGCGTTATTAGCGGTAAATTCAAAGGAAATTCCAACAGAGTCTCCTCTGATTTACCACCGTTATCCTGTATATAATATACTAAACCACAAGAATTATATAACAAATATGCAAATATAATATGG